>LUGF01043707.1:224863-264543 GCA_001625245.1 Calycopis cecrops
TGATTCAGAGGGACTGGTGGAGGACCTCCGGCATTGGCTGTTCGCATCCGCTTGGCGGCGGATCAGCCATTAAACGGCCGCAGAGGACAGGGAGGACGGTCACATCTCCTCTTCCTCTGCGGCCCCACAGCCAACGCAACAGACGGTGCGCCCCCGTTCGGTCGCGGGAGATAGGGTGCACGGTAACGACACACCAAGACACCTCTCCTCCCGCGACCCCTCCTCCATGGACGCATCCAGAGCGGGCCCCAGCGAAGCCCATCCGACGCGTCCCCACCCGGGATCCCTCTTGGTTCACCGTGATTGTCCAAGCCACGGCTATTAAGCCCCCTCACCAAGACAAGGTGGGAATCAGTCGAGGGGGTAGTCATATTTACCTAAGGTAATCTTAGGTAATTTTTCGAACGAATTTCTTTAAAATATGTATATTGATTTAAATCCTAATAATGAAAATCCTTTACCTATCTAACGTCGTTGGGTTTATTGATTGTTTTTCTTAAAGAGTTGTTAGAGGCAGTGGAAAATATTCGCTCAATGATAATGTTGTTGACTTCTCAGTAAAACTACAGATGTAAACATTTAAATTTATTTCAAACGCCATAACAGGTTTCACGAAGAAATGTAAAGAAAATAATAAAAATATAAGCTGTCCCTACGTATCACATACAATTTATAGAGAACAGTAGGCATTAAAAAAACTTAACTTAATTTCTGCATGTTATTTTGCTTATCACATTTTTTTATTTTTACCCACCTCAGTTAAAATAGATACTTTGTTTGTACACTTTTGCTTAATATGAACTTACTGTACGAGCCAAGAGACTTAAAATTTAGTAGTATTGTGGTTATTTTACGGGTTTTAACACGATAAGACTTTTTAAAGGTACTAGATAAAACATATACCTTTGCTCGACGTTTCGGGTTACACCAGCCGTGGTCACGAGCCGACTGGTGACCACAGCTGGTGTAACCCAGTCGAAACGTCGAGCAAAGGTATATGTTTTAACTAGTACCTTTAATAAGTCTTATCGTGTTAAAACCCATAAAATAACCACAATATGTGTAACAAACGCGAAAGTCTCAAACAAGAATTTAGTAGTATCTAAATATCTAGGCTATAGCGATTCTAAGTTTCATGGAGGTTTAAGCTGATGCAGTTGTTGTTGATGCTGGTTCTTCTACAGAAGCCGGGTTTGCTGCGATAGTTGAAGGATTTTCTGCTTCAGCAGACTGACTAGCCTCAGTAATAGGATTTATTGTAGTTTGTTTCTCATCTGATGCAGAACTTTGTTCTGGTGCGACAGTGGAGGTGGGTGCTTCTGTGGCCTCAGCTGAAGTAGTTTGCGATGGCAGGCTAGTAGACACCAAATCAGTTGAAGTCTCTGCGAGTGCTGGAGTTGTTACGGGAGCTTCATTTGTGCTAGCAGTGGTCTGTGGTGTGTCCTTTGCTGTAGTGTCAATTTTTTCTGTTGAAACAGGCGCAGGCGCAGGGGCCGCGGCAGGCTTAGGTGCAGAAGCTGATACCTTACTGTCCGCAGTTTTTAGGGACTTTCCAGATTTTGCACTTGCCCCTGTCGGCGAAGCAACAGGTACTCGAGGAATGTGATTGCCAATTGGTTGAAAGCCATTTTCATCAGCAATGTAACTGTAATAGAAATGTAACTTATATTATATTTCGTTTTTAAATAACTTATTAAATAGTTTACAGTAATGGTAATATGTTTTATGTATTTCATACAGTCTAAATAAAATTTTAATGAATAAATATTTTATCTTTGTGTTGCTAGCGCTCATAATAAATTCATGTAAGTGACGTAATAAAATACAGTAAATTAAATAAATTTATTATAATATAAACAAAAATTTTCAGTAAGATGGATAGGTGGATGGATTCTGGCTTTGATAGTAATTTGCGGTATCGTAAGTAAGTAAGTACCAAAGATAATATAAATATTAAACACATAAAATTATAATTTTATACATAGAACAATAGGAGCTGTCGAATCATATAATTCGTCTGATACAGGCTATAGGCATCTATATCTATATACATATATAAAACTCAAACGTGACATAGCCATCTATCAACGCACAGCCCAAACAACTGGACGGATCAAGCTGAAATATGGCATCCAGGTAGATGTTACGACGTAGGCACCCGCTAAGAACCGAAGAAACGACGTAGGATTTTTAGAAATGCAACCTCTAAAGGGGTGAAATAGGTTGTTGAAGTTTAATGGATTTCGCGTTTGAAACCGCGGGGCACAACTAGTAGATCTGTGACTACCCTAAGTTAGACAATGCCTTTACGCAATGGTTACAAAATGTATGTATTTAAATATATTACTGTCCTTACCTCAGCGTTATAAGGGTTCCATCGGGAGCTGTGTAGGAGTATGAACCTCGTTGAACATGGATTTCGTTGCTGTCTTCGTCGCTCTCACCGCCCTCATTGCTACTACCGCTACGACCTTCCACCTTAGGCAATACCTTTTCATAAGCCTCCTCTTCTCGCTTGATTCCGTTACCAGTTTCGTAGCTGTAACAATTTTTTATATAGAATTTCAATCTTTTGGAATATATAAAATATTGTGTAATTTTACTTCCTTATTTAAATGCAGACAACAGAAAACATTATTCTACATAAATATTAAAAATAATTACTGTTTTATTTTTATTTTAATCAGAATTCAGTTATTATTTTTAAAATGATTTTTGAACAAATATTTCATTTAAATAAAAACTTCTAAAGTGCATAATAATCGTGTGTGCGTTTGTCTTACGCCTAGTTTTCTAAATTATTTTAAAACTCAGATAGAGGATTTTTGAATTAATCATCTTTCTTGTTTATTCGTCACCAGCTATTAGGTACTGTAGATTCTAATTAGAATACAATTCACACTTTACAGGGCCGTTAAAAGCAATTGTGTTACAAGAATGATGTAAACAATAAACATTTTTGTCAACTTAAGTGTCTTATAAAATATCGGCCTAATATTAGGATGGCACAATCATAAATAATATATTATAGTTTGATTGAATATTGTAATTTAGTTTTACGTTAAAATCTTTCTGCCGAAGTAATAAGTGTATTGGAAAGCAGAGAAGAGTTGTGACTGTGGTACGGAATTTAATTAACATTTAGGTATAATTTGTAAAGAACATACTGCAAAATGTACAAAATATGTAAGTCGAATTTTCATTGTTATAACTAATTATTTATGTACTCATAAAGTTTGAATATGATCTAGGGCCATGATTTTGTGTTAAAGAAGTACTTCTAGAAAATATACTGGACTAACTTTGTTATTTTTGGTTACATACAAGGGAAAACAATTGTGAGGAAGCTTAATAAATCAATTAAAAAGAAAAATTTAAAAGATTTTTTAAATAATTATTGAGATAAAAATAAAACTTTAATTAGAATAATGAAAATAATCACTTACCTAAATTTGTATGTCCCATTCGCTTCTATTTCATCCGACTGTGAAATGATTGGTATTACTGTTGGTTGCTGTTTTTCCAAAGGAACCACGTCAGTGGGGGGCGCTGCAAAAACACAAGCAGCAGCTGTGACGAGCACTAATAGTTTTGAATACATTCTCGTTGTGTCTCCCGAAAATTACTAATGAATGACACTCCAGACTTCATGAGCACGTATATGTAAGAGTCATCTATTTACACTACCCTCCCCTCTCCTTCCTGTGGAGCCTTAGCGTACGCTAAATACTTCAACCTTAGCGATTGACTGATGTATTCTTCGAAAAATTGCACAATCGCCGAGGTGTAAATAATGTGTGATGGAGGGTGACGATCGAACGTTATTAAACTGATAGACTCTCAGAACGAGGTCTGTTGACGAAATTAAGATTGATACTAGTAATTGCAATCAAGCGTTACAATGTTGGCACAAAACCAACTTGTTCATAGAATTTAATTATTTTTCCTTCAGAAATCAAACGATCATCTGATGGTAAGTGACTATTGACGCTAATCACTAGATACTAAAAGCACTTAAAAATATACTTGAATATATTAAGAGATGCATTGATTTACTCTACTACTACTACCCTATACTCAACTAAAACATCCACGAAATGTAAATATACAGAACACCGTATTCTAATTATATTTATTTGTTTTTACGTGGCACTTATTTAACTCAGAAAGATTTAATTATACCACAGCAATGTCATTTCCACTTAAACTTTACTTCAATACTACTAGTAGTGTAAGCGCGAATCAACATTAAAATGTATAAAAACTGTTTAAAATTAGAAATGACGTGATACGTCATAGTGTAAAGATAATATCCACCCTTTACATTTAAATTTTAAATTTTGGTCTATTCTTACTATTGAAAAGGAAGGGGTAAATATTTCACTTATTAAATTATGGCAGATTGAAAGAGGTAGGCTTGTAATCCCCCCGAAGACGCTGAAACCTTGTCGTTGTGTGCGTATGTGAGAAGGGGGGGGAGGTTTGCGTGCTTCAGGCTGCCCGCACAGGACAGGCCTTTTTTGGTATAGGGAGGCTTCCGAACAGTCGGAGACATTTTCATGACTATCGACGTCCATAGACATCTGCATAAAGGCAATACAGATGCGCTGCCCTCCTTTCTCCTCCCACCTCCATGGTCCACCGGCTAACAATACGCGACAGCACAGCCGATGCTATACGCCGGACTCGTGTAAGCGACTACTACTGGCCCTACCTCGTTCTAAAAACTTGGACGCTTGGAGGAGTAAATCTAAAGGCTTGGAGAGAGAGGTCAGACTAAGAGCAGCTCGACTCGGGGTCCTTCATCGGTCCTTCTGAATCAGCATGGAAAAGAGTGGCGTGTCCGATTTGGACATTGCTGGCGTGCTCCTATGAAATACTGGGGCCAGGGATCAGAATGGGAACCTGCTGATTTGGGACCCTCCAATTATAGCGGCTGAAGTCACCCGCAGAAGTTTAGTCGGCATTACACTAAGTGTCGAGTCCGACATAGGAGCCACCCAGGCTCCTAGGTATCATTCGTAAGTGTATTCCACTGTGCCAAAAAAAGGTAAGCTTGCAATAAAAATCATCATAGAGGAGAGTATTAAATGGTATCCAGTACATTAAAGATTTCGGACATTAATTATTATTATTACAAGTAGAGCTAATTCGGTTACGAGCAATCCTAGCAACGCCGATAGATACATTAATTTACTTTTGTAGAAATTAACAGAAGGAATAATACTTTTGTAGAAATTAACAATATAAATAATACTTTTGTAGAAATTAACAGAAGAATGACAATGTTACCTAATGATCTATCCAAACTGACTGCAGTAAGTTTTGTAAGTGTTAGTAATTTTTGTGCACTTGAATTTTAAAGAATGAATAAAGTAAGGGAAATTACCTATAAGTCCAGCCACAGATTTTTTTTAGCCACGTGATCAAACATCTATAATTTTTATTTAAGTTTTACAATTTAGATAGACATTTCATTATTTGGCTAGCCTGTTCGCTTCAATTTAGTTGAATAAATAAATAATTTTATCATTTATCTACAGTTCTAAAGTAATTATCGAGCGAGCATGGCGGTTCAATAAATCCATAACTTGCCTAATTAGGTTCACTTGTTTCGTGGTTAGATTTTTTTTATTTGAACTCAAAACACTTGCTTTCATATCACACTAGTATATCTATTACACATAATAAAACTGTAGAAGTAGTAGAAGACGTCATTCTGTCTGTGTCTTATGAGCTCTGAGCGGCTTTGACTCAAAAACTACTTGACGGATTTTGATGAAACTTTTTTTATAGGTATTAGTCCTCTGTAACAGAATGGCTTTAATTTTAAATTCAACTGGTAGATAGTAATAATAATCACTTGAGATATTTTTTTATTATCATCAATCACTTTACTCACAAGATTGTGATTGGTAATTTATATAATATTCAGTTGCCAATAATGATTTTAATAAAGAAGACGTGTATTAAATTAGTATTAAGTTATACCAGTTTCACCTGCGTATAGTAAATACAAGTTTGCGAGATATAAACTATTGATTAAGTAGTTCTATATTGCAATAAATAATATAATCTTTGCAAAACTTCCACTAACTATATATTTATATTACTTATATTTATATTTTTTACGGAAAAAAACAAAAATACATAAAAACTGTCGTATTTATAATAATAGATATGTAGAATAATCATAAGCTGTATGTGATTTTAAATGATGTAGATGATATATGCGGGCCAAGCATGCCAAGGTATCATAGAGTTTGTTGGCTCAAAAATTAGTCTTGCTTAACGAAGTGGAAATGAATTATAAGGATTTTTTGGTAATTAATCTAAACATAACATTATCTGCGATTTTAAAAATATTTTATTGCCCGAGATACCTAGTTTGAGAAAATATATTATTTCTATTTATTTAAAAAAATATTTAAATAAATTAGCTTCTAATAAAAAAGAGAAGATATAAACTGGAGGAATAATAAGGAAAGAATAAAAATGTAATAAAATAATACATACGTATATTACGTAAATAATATATTCACATTTTCTTAGTTAATTTTTCCTTATTTCATACCACAATGTTTTAACTATGTATTAGTCGTTAAAATTTTCCTTCAAAGTCACATGAAAATAGTTTGGTATTTAATTTAAATAATAAACATACATTTAAACAAAACGTATTTTTAAGCAAGTTTAATAATTTGATACATAGTGTTAATCGAAACTTATGCTAAAAAATCTAAAACTCAAAGGTGACATAGATATCTATCAACGCACAGCGCAAACCACTGAACAGATCGAGATGAAGTTTGGCATGCAGGAAGATGTAATGACGCAGGAATCTGCTAAGAAAGGATTTTTAGAAATTCAACTCCTAAGTAGGTGAAATAAGGTGTTGAAGTTTACAAATATTTCTTAGAAATTAAACACGGGTAAACGAGGGGCATAGCTAGTAATAAAATAAATTTGAACTGAGAGAGAGAGAGAGAGAGAGAGCGAGAGAGAGAGAGAGAGAGAGAGAGAGAGGGAGAGAGAGAGCGAGAGAGAGAGAGAGAGAGAGTAGCTTTGAGTATGCATGTAATAAGAACATATTGTTGCCATTGTGGTATTTCCTCATTAACAATTATTAAATTAGTGTCATCACCATATAGATCTTATGGTAGGTATGTTATCATTGTTTCTAAATCCTTAAAACCAGAGGTGATCAACGATTAGTATATTATTACCTAAATAAGGACTTTTAGCACAAACGTGTACGTTTAATAAAATCGCTACTCAGATTGAACTTTTTTTTAAACACTGGTTCCGAAAAATTAAAACAGGACCCCTTCGAACTTTTTGTGATCGGCAGAAGAAACTACAATAGCAATCGACAGGATCTAAAAATACTTAAGTCCACCAGTTGTAGAGAAGAAGAAAAAAGAGAAGAAGAAAAAATAGAAGAAGAAAATAGAGAAAAAAGTAGAAGCTGAAAATAAGACACTTGCTTTTATGAGGGTTTCGGTAGCGTCGAGCGTATAAAGACATCATTTCTGTAGATTTCAAATTCCTCTCGAAGTACCTACATCTGCAAACCAAAACGATGATACCTTCGCTGTTCAAATACATAACAGGTTAATGGTGCGATTAAACAACGCATAGTCATAGAGCTATATGCTGTTAACAGTCAGATCTAAGTGATGACTTACGATGAGAAGACAAAATTAATAATCTACGAACAGGGTTTCTTGAGACCGGAAAGCGTTGTAGGAAAAAAATTTTAAATAGTAAGAATATTTATTAAAATTCGAGGAGCATGCCGATAGAAGCATTTTATTGGATTCGGCAGCGTTTCAGAAAAATAGTCACATTTTTACGTCACCTATCCGATATAGCTTGAAGATAAAAATTCAGACTAAGGAACGGGTCTGAAAAATGCTCTTTAGTTCGGACATTGTTTGCAAGTTTAACGCAGCTCAATGAGCTAGTGATTGTGCTATGCTGGGTTTATGTTTGTTCAATAGTGTTTTGATATATTTATAATAATAATTACGTCATACGATAGATATCTAAAGTATCTTACCTCATGCAGGCAATGAGCTTGCTGAAGTGGCACACTCAAAAGAATAGGCGGCATATGGGCCAGTAAGATTTTAGACTGGAGGCCGCGTTTAGAAACTCGAAGTTTTCGTGGACTATTCACCAGGTGGCAAGACGATCTTAGTGCAGTAGCCGGTCCGTGATTAATGCTAGTGGCAGAAGATCGGATGTTCGAAATTTGACGATAGATCGCAGCATTGTGAGACCTGTGTCGAGCCGTAGACCGGATAAAGTCTGATGATGATGATCATGATTCAGATCACCATCATTATCTTCTTTAAATTGAAATCAGGAAATTAGATAACTGCGTAAAACTCGAATTGACTTGCAAATTTAAAATCAGTCATATGAGTTAATATTAAATTAGTAATTGTGTACAAGTATAATATTGACTCTGTTGCTCTTTTGTATCTATACATTTTAGTTATGATGTTGATTTATGTTGTGATAGATGACCCTTATGGTACTGTGTGGTGGCGCCCTTCATGGTGTGTCCAATGAGGTGATGGTTACTAGTATAACGATATTAATGATGGGCGTGTCGCAATTACGTTTACAATAAAGAATGTAAGGGTCACAAAAATAATGTAAAATATGGTTTCAAATAAAATTCGTCAAATATGACGCTTCTACTTATTATAATAATAATAAGTAGATGCGCCTCGGGTTCCTTTGGCATAGCTATAATTGTGTTATAGCTATGCCAAAGGAACTAAACTTTTTTAACGTAAAAAGTATTTTTATTATATTCTAGATTATAATATATTTCCTTCCCGGCTTTTAGCCAAATCAGTTCAGTAGTTTTTGCGTGAAAGAATAACAAAGATGCGGACAAAGCTTTGCATTTATCATATTATTAGTAGGTATGATTTTATTACATAAGAAATATGGCGACTTAAAATAAGTAAAAAAATAAATGAAAACCGACCAAGTACGAGTCGGACTCACTCATCGAGGGTTCCGCACAAACGACAACGAATTTCCAACAGATGAAGTGAAATACACAAGAAAAGATTTTTTTTAAGATTCTTGATCTATAAAAGATCTAAGAGAATCAACTTAATATGAGTTGAAAAACTTATAATTGCACGATCTGCAGTAATTTTGTACGACACAATCTACATTCTACACATATAAGTTAGGTATGATTCTTTAAGTGGTTAAGCTATTTAATTTTTATTATTATTATTTAATTTTGTAGTTTTCGGATTTATTCTTTTATGTTTACAATAAGTTATAACATACCAAATTTCACAAGTCTAGGTCAATGGGAAGTGCCCTGTAGGTTTTAGAACAAGTGCAATTTCATACAAATTTCGTGCATAATATAATATTATACACAATTTAAAAAAAATAAGCTGTTATTTTGAACTGAGTTAACATAGAAAAGTTATAATGATTTAATGATGATTTTTATGGCAATAAGAAGTGGCAGATGTAACATAAATTTCAGCTTCATCCTTTCACGTGTTTCCGAGAAAAAGTCTGTATAGACGTACAGACAGACGGGCAACAAAGTGATGCTATAAGAGTTATATTTTTTCTCTTTGAGATACGGAACCTTAAAACAGAAAAATCTTGTATTTTTCCAATTTATAATTATACTTGTAAATAGGTAGGTATAATTAGCTCGTCCAACAGTCGTCGGTAAATGTCACATAACAAAAACTTATTTTCTTAGTCTGTTTTGTATTTCAATAATCCAAATAAACATATGTCTTCCCGAAATCTGGCAAAGTATCAATCGCTCCATCATTCAAATACGAGCCAATCAATTTATATAAATTCTCCAAATTATTTTTGTAGGCGAACTTGTTGTATTACACGAACAACAAATATGAGGTGGTTGTTTTCAGTATTTGCATTCGTTCTACAGCGTCGTACTTTTCGACAAATTTCATGATTCGGATATTCATCATTCAATCAGGTAAACGGGAAGGTTTTACGAAATTAACTGGACTTATACAATACATACTATATACATATATATAGTGTGCTTCAAAAGTTTGCAATGTCAGTATTTGACATCGATTTTGGCTTCATCCACGCGATCATGAGAAAAAGGTCTAGATAGGCATACAGACAAATATACAGATAGACGGTCAACAAAGTGATCCTAAAAGGATACCGTTTGTTTCCTTCTGAGGTTCGGTTTCTTTCTTAACTTAAGTATAGGTAAATGTTAAAAAATAAACGTTTCTCTCTATTTAATCTCTCAAAACATACACGAAATCTCAAGAAACGAATTAGTCCACGTTGATGAATTTGATACATCCCTATAGTATGGGTCCAGGAGATGAAATACTACCGTAATTTTAAATTACAACTCTTTTTTTTTCCCAAAGGGTAGCTAATTAATCACTGAACATAATATAAGGAATTGAACGTAGTTATAAATTCAGGAAAAGGCTGTAAATGTGTATACCTTACCTCGCTTATTACAATTTCACTCGAAGTATAAGTTGGAGAAACGTAAACTTATACTATATTTTAGGACTATTAGATTTAGGAAATTAGGGGCTGTCGCAATTATATATGGTATTGAACATTTTGTGTGAACTGTCACGTTATATGGTTTTTATTATTGTATATTTTAAATTTATTATAAAATTGTATAAACTTTTCCGCCTTGGATAAAATTCGTACAATATTATTTCCTACGTAGAAAAACTGTTGCGCAAATAAACCGGCATGTTAATGACGCGTGCGGGCCTGAAATTGTTACTTAAATAAGTTTATTATTTATTTAGTGATTTTAAATCTAGAAATTTTGATTTGAAGAATGATCTTACTAAATAAAGGCCGGAAACCATTGATTACAAAAACAAATTCAAGGTGATGGTGGGAACGAATCCAAATCAATTTGCTGCAAACCTGGTACTTAGCGTTAAAAGAATCAGCCACCGGAAACTCACACACCGCACGAAACGCGATGCACACCTGCCACTCCCCGGTAGCGCGAGCCAGTTAATTTGACTGCAATAAGCGTGACTTCTTTATTTGCTCAAGTTATAAAAACCACTTCCGCAATCTAAAACTTATCCGGGTTAAATTATTATGCCATCGTTCTATAGAAAATATATAAATAAATAATATCAACAAACCAGATTGCTAGAATAATATAACGATTATTTTTATAGATTACGTCATACACAAGCGGTATGCAGAGCTATCGTTCTTGTTTGACAAGTGTTTTGTTTATAAAAAAAATTATATATATAGGAATAAGCATCAGGCATATAAACTGATTCATTACAATTTGCTTGCCGGTGTAGGCTACTCGAATTTATTTCATTAGAAGTACTATGTTGTTTGCTTATCCTCTAATTATATTGTACTTCAATTTTATAAGTATTCATTGTGATGTGTCTAATGAAAGCTTAGAAAGGCACTCCAGAAGGGACAGTGTCTCTAGAGGTATTATATATACACTCGCTACTGAACCACCTGACAATGGCAGTACTGGAACTTTTTTATCAGAAATTCCTATACCGATTACTAATAATTCGGATATTAAAAGAAATGTGACAATAGTTCGTAAACAGAAAAGACGAAAACTTTCTGAGAATCTGAACATACCAGTTGCAATAGTAACAGGAAAAAATACAAAAATTGAAGAAAATATCAAGCCATCAGAAATATTTCACGCAAAGATTAACTTTAATTTACATGCAGGCGGAAAGTACGTACCAAGAATTTACAAGCAAAACAAAAGTGAGCCAGTGTTGGAAAATAATGTTTTAAAAGTAATATCTAAATCACTAGCCGATAATGTAGCTAATCTAAGCACGACAGAGCGCAACAATGTCGGCGAAAAGTACGTTGTTAGAATTAACAAGGCCAATAAAAGTGAGGAAGTGTTAGAAAATAATGCTTTAAAAGTCGAGGCTAAAATAGTAGCTGAAAATGTAGTCAAAGAAAATACGACAGAGCTCAACAATGTTGATATAAAGTACGTAGTAACAGCTAACAAAGACAATAAAAGTGAGGAAGTATTAGAAAATAAAGCTGTAAAAGCTGAAAATGTAGTCAAAGAAAATACGACAGAGCGCAGCAATGCACGCAGACAGTACGCATCAAGAACTAACAAGGTAAATAAAAGTGAGGCAGTATTAGAAAATAATGTTGTAAAAACTACAACTACAACTACAAAGGCTACAACAGTAGTTGAAAATGTATTAAAAGAATCTACGACAGAACGCAGCAACGTGAGCAGATCCGGTCCCCGAACATTTCCAAAAAGACCACCAGAGTTCAATCCAGTTTTCAAAAAAAGGAGAGAACGTGATCCTGTCGTGAGAATCCTGAGCGAAAAAAATTTTGTTTATGGACACAACGGAAATTTCCACTATAGGTAACTCAGCTTATATCTTATTAATTGAAATAATAATTTTTAGCCGGCAATTTCAAATGTAGTTACACAGTCAGTTTTTTTTATAAGAGAGCAAACGAGCAGTCGGAGCCATTTAGGAAGAGGTAGTGCCATACTGCGTACTTGCATGCAGTAGAATTGGGCCGGCACGACAGCGGAGGTACCTCTCGCTTACACGAGACCAGCGTAAAGTGACAGCTGTGCTGTCGCGTTTCGTGCGGTGTGTAAGTAGCCGGTGGCTCATGGAGGTGGGAGTAGAAAGGCAGCACATCTTTATAGCCTCTATGCGGACGTTTGTGAGCGTCGGTAGTTATGAAAATGGCTCCGACTGCTCGTTTGCCCTCCTATACCAAAAAAAAAAAAATATGACTACCGACGCCCATAGACATCCCTACACAAGGCTATACAGATGCGTTGCCCTCCATCCTATTCCCTCCTACATGGGCCACCTGCTAATACTCCTCTCACTCGTCAAATGACTGATAGACAAAAAACAATACATATTTTTATTATGATAATGAAATATTGAACTTTTTAAAAATAATTCAACATTATTGTAGTAAGAGGTAGCGTCAGTACACAGCCAAATTGGACTGACTGGAGCAGGGTAGTACGTCTGTACGTCGCGTTTCGTGCAGTGTTTGAGTTTTCGATTGCCCATGGAGTGCGAAGGAGGAAAGGGGGCATTACATCTGCATTACCTCTATGTAAATGTTTATTGCTATTGATAGTTATCAAAAAGTTTCGACTGCTCGATTTTAGTGCTTTGTCAGTTTATTTAAATTAATATAACTAAAATAAATAATAAATATCCGAACAAGCAAACAATGAAGAATGCGTTGTATTTTTGTACTATACGAAATTCGACAACGCTGCATTTACGTTTATCAGTTTTAATTAATGATGAAGAGCCAACAGTTGAATCTTTCGCTTACTCGATTTAGCTGCAAGGTAGCAGAGCAGTGCCATAGCTTCTTATAATATTTTTTTGGAATAATTTAAATAATGAAAGCACAAGACTGCTAGATTATTATTATCCATCATCACTCAACCCTAGAGTGGGCGCGCTTCTTTTTAAATGTCAGTCTACTTGTGGAGATCTATTGCTGCACCTTTTTATTGACATTTTCAAGTATAAATTAGAGAACATAGTATACAAGGCAAAATAGTTATTGATAGGATCTTTGAAAATCTACACTTGTCTTCGATATACTAGCGTGAAAAAATATTTCTTATATACTTTATTTGAAGTATATTGGATATCCGAGTCTTTTTTATGGCTTAGGGAGGCAAACAAGTAGTCGGATTTTCATGACTACCGACGCCCATAAACTTCCGCACAAAGGCTATACAGATGCTCTGCCCTCCTTTCTTCTCCCATCTCCATGGGTCACCGGCTACTTATACCGGTGACTCTAAAAAAACAGCCAACAGAAAACTGCAAGGGCGCTCCCCATTGTTCTATTATGTTATGTTCCTAGTGTTCATAAAATATGAAAATAGTAAATAACAAATCAAAATTAATTGTTTGACTTTGGAATTTGTTAGTGACTTTGGAAACTATTTAACATATTGATTGACTTTATTATCGCTAATAAATTGTAAATTTAAATGCTTAACATTGGCGTTTAGATTTACAATTTATTATTGCTTTTTTGGTTAGATTTGTAAAATCACCAATCGCTTACCACTTTAGAGTTTAAGCTAATAATATATAAACTTTATTAAGAGTAAATGTATTCACATTTTATGATTTTGAGAGAGTGCCATTGCTGCATTTCGACCAAAGCGTAAAGGAACCACCTGGATAGGTATCTTTCGCCCATTATTATACATTTAATCATACATTAGGCAAATGAGGTACTCGGGGGTGAAAAAAAACAACGTATCTGAATAACTTTTGGCTACGTTGTTGATGTTTATGGCCATTGGTAAATACCAGAAGTCTTTGACTGCTTCTTTTTACCTTATGCGTTCGCGTTTCGTGTGGTGTGTAAGTATCCGGTGGCCCATGGAGGGAGGAGGAGGAGGGAGGGCAACGTATCTGTATAACCTCCATGCAGATATCCATGGGAATCGGTCCATGGTAGTCATGATCATGTCATGGCTCCGATTGATCGTTTTGACCCCTTATATTATTTTATGAAAAGATATAAAAGAAATATTTTTTTAATAATAAAATAATATTTTTTTTTCAGTTACGAAGGTGGCGATGGCACTAAAGTGTATGGTAAAGGAAACCTTATATCACACAACGAAAGAAAAGCAGGCGAGGCTGTTGTTGGAGGATATTCTTATAAAGTAAGTGTATTGTTCTCAATAAAAAAGTCAGTGAAATTCTTTTAAGGACATTATTCTATTTTTATCCCAGTAATTATGGGATGCACTGCTGCACTGAAAATCGGTTACGGTCTTATTTTAAAGAGCTCCAGCCGTAGATGTACAAACAAATAAAAAAATAATAATAAATTGTGTGTATTTGATAGTTAAAATTTATAATAAAAGTTAGTAGCGTTTTATAGGTAACTTAAATGAATACGTATGTTTCCCTGGAGACGAACTAGTGTAATTTATCTTATATCGCTAATTCTAACAACTTTTTAACTCGGTCAGTCGACATTTGACGATGAGCATAGAGTAATAACCAATAACTGTAGTAAAAGCATTTGTCAAAGACCCACTATACAACCACAGAATATTGTAGTATTACCACTTTTTTAATTATATTTTGAAATTAATTAATTAAAATGTTTCTCCAATTTATAAAAAAAAAACAAAATAAGTATGATAATTACAATAATAATATACTACATTTTGGTGGCAGTCTTTATCTCTGGTCCAAAGTGACCATTGTAATTTATTGACAGCTTGATTGATTGACAGCTATTTGTCAATAGCAATTTAGTTCAATTCTTAATTTTATGTTGTTGAGTTCTTATAACGCTCGGACGAAAAATTAAATTATTATTTATTTTATATGAAAACTAACTGTCCGACAGACGTTGTCTTATCATTATTGTAAATATGTTGTCATGGTAACGTGTAACAATGTGGTCAAATTGTCAACCCGTTACTTTACCTTACAATATTGTATATTCGAAATACGGACTGCAGCGGAAGAGCGGGAGCACGGAAAGAAGGGAAACGCATCTGCGGATTGGCGGATGTCGGGCGTCGGTAGTCATGAAATTGATTCCGACTGTTCGTTTACACTCTTATACTATAAAAAAGTAGTTGAGCATGAGCTCACGAAGTTTTCTGAGTTAGTTCGACCTCGACAGACGGCATAGCAACGCGCGGAGTAGTCAGCTAACGAGCTGTAAGATTCTAAACGTCATTCGCACATATCTCATTGATGATTTATTAACACTCTTTAATATAAAATTTCGAATAATTGCAGGATGAAGAAGGAAATGACTACAGCTTATCATACACTGCTGATCAAAATGGATATCGGCCAGTTGGTGCTCACCTGCCCACACCACCACCAATACCACCAGAAATCGCTAGAGCATTGAAGTATCTAGCCACAAAATCGACGCCTGAACCAGTAACTGACGAGTATCAATATTATTATTGAATACACGGTATATTTAAGACCTAACACTGGCAATGTATAATTAGCATAAGGTGTACAAAGTATTTCCTATTTAGATATTATAAATAGTAGAAACAAACATTTGAAGAGAAAAACTTCATCGATTTCTTGTTCTCGGTAAGACTACACAGGCAGTCATATATGTATAGTAGATTTGAGAATTAATCTTCATTGCATATCGTGTGCAACTAGCTTCATCTTCATCAGTATAATAGTGTGTACACTTCTAGTTCTGGCTGCACTGGATGAAGCCAAACTGAATTTAATAGTCAACTTTTATAGTTATAGTGGAGTGTCTGGAGCATATAAAACGGTAAAACCACGGACTAGAGTTATAGTGAATGGATTAATATGATCGATGTGGGATATTGTTTTTTAAACTATAAATAGCAATGTTTACCCAAAATTTTTTTGTGCACTCCATTTTTTTTTATTTGTTTTTTAATCGTTTATTCAGTGCTCAACAATACATAAACAAAAACATAAAAACAGATAATATAAAAAAGTAAAGAAAATCAAAATAATATCAACTAACCTATGTATAAACATAAACTTAATTACACAGTGTATATCTGCACAGCAGCGCAATTTGGAGGGGCACTGAAAGGGATACCACTCGGCATACACCGGATTTTTAACATATTATTATAGAAAAATAATGTTTGACCACATATTTTCACTTAAAACAGTATTTTTTTTATTCATATGTTAAATCGTACCTGAGTAGACAAATAGGAACATTTTTCAAAGATACCTGTGTATGAAAATAGCAGGAGGGATCTTGACAGGTAGAAAAACGTAGAGGGTAGAGCAGAGCGACAGCTGCTATATACAATGGAATTTCTCGGCTAGTTTAATTATAAGTAAAAGAAATGTACTCTATTGTGTACATTTAAAAAATAAGGTAATTAACTACGACTAATGAAAAGGAAAATAAATATTAGTACAGAATCTGTTTATTTAAATATATTACATTGTTGTCTACATTCTCTTAAGTGCCTTTTGCTCGTTCGAGTCTTTGATCTGTTGTTTCCTGAAATACCAGTGTTTTTGCAATGTGTACTGCGATCTTAAGTCGCTCGTCAAACCCTTTAGTAAATTGGATAGCAACCCGGCTAGGTATTCCGCAAAGTAGTTTCGAAGCTTCTCCTTCGTCAAAAGCTTTGTTTTCAAATAGAAGCATGACAAAGTTTTGATTTTGTTGTGCAAAGTTTGTAGCTGATCCACTATTGACATCCCTCCCTCCCTGATTTCCCTCTGAACAGTACCCGGTTCATCTCAAATACCATGTTCTCCGTCGTAGATATTAAGGCCTCCGAGCCGGTTATCTTGTAATAGTTTTTCATTGGTTCTAGAATCGCTTCTATCCACTCTTCCGAGTATTGCTCGACGTGCTGGCCCTTGTTGCGGAAATATATAATCTCCCCTTTCGGTACTAGGAGTCTGATCGTGTTTGTTGCTGTTAGGTTCAATTCCAAGACGATGAGCGACGCATTTTAATAATGATATATGAATGATAAAATTTGTTGGAGAATATATCTATGTGTCGTACGATCAGGACCGGTAGTAATGTACTTAACAATACACTCAATACATGCAATTGAAGAACATTTGTATTCTTTTGATCGGATAGCTTGACCAAGGTTTGAATTATGGCCCCAGTTTTTTGCTGTACTGATATAAATGATAGGGTAATGGACCCGTTTTGGTCCTGTATGTTCACTAATGATTTTCCAAGGAGATTGTACACTTCTTGGCTTGTTGCACACTCTCTCACTATGTTCGCAATCCAAGCTATTGTGCGTTTTCTCTGCTGCTGGGTCGTCTGCTGCCGTCTCCGCCACCATAAATATGAGAGTAAAACATGGAGGGTAGAGCGGAGCGACAGCTGCTAAATACAATGGAATTTCTCGGCTAGTTTAATCATAAGTTAAAAAAATGTACTCTATTGTGTACATTTTAAAAAATAAGGTTATTAACTACGACTAATGAAACGGAAAAAAATATTAGTACAGAATCTGTTTATTTAAATATATTACATTGTTGTCTACATTCTCTTAAGTGCCTTTTGCTCGTTCGAGTCTTTGTTCTGTTGTTTCCTGAAATACCAGTGTTTTTGCAATGTGTACTGCGATCTTAAGTCGCTCGTCAAACCCTTTAGTAAATTGGATGGCAATCCGGCTAGGTATTCCGCAAAGTAGTTTCGAAGCTTCTCCTTCGTCAAAAGCTTTGTTTTCAAATAGAAGCATGACAAAGTTTTGATTTTGTTGTGCAAAGTTTGTAGCTGATCCACTATTGACATCCCTCCCTCCCTGTTTTCCCCTCTGAACAGTACCCGGTTCATCTCAAATACCATGTTCTCCGTCGTAGATATTAATGTACTTAACAATACACTCAATACATGCAATTGAAGAACATTTGTATTCTTTTGATCGGATAGCTTGACCAAGGTTTGAATTATGGCCCCAGTTTTTTGCTGTACTGATATAAATGATAGGGTAATGGACCCGTTTTGGTCCTGTATGTTCACTAATGATTTTCCAAGGAGATTGTACACTTCTTGGCTTGTTGCACACTCTCTCACTATGTTCGCAATCCAAGCTATTGTGCGTTTTCTCTGCTGCTGGGTCGTCTGCTGCCGTCTCCGCCACCATAAATATGAGAGTAAAACATGGAGGGTAGAGCGGAGCGACAGCTGCTAAATACAATGGAATTTCTCGGCTAGTTTAATTATAAGTTAAAAAAATGTACTCTATTGTGTACATTTTAAAAAATAAGGTTATTAACTACGACTAATGAAACGGAAAAAAAATATTAGTACAGAATCTGTTTATTTAAATATATTACATTGTTGTCTACATTCTCTTAAGTGCCTTTTGCTCGTTCGAGTCTTTGTTCTGTTGTTTCCTGAAATACCAGTGTTTTTGCAACGTGTACTGCGATCTTAAGTCGCTCGTCAAACCCTTTAGTAAATTGGATGACAATCCGGCTAGGTATTCCGCAAAGTAGTTTCGAAGCTTCTCCTTCGTCAAAAGCTTTGTTTTCAAATAGAAGCATGACAAAGTTTTGATTTTGTTGTGCAAAGTTTGTAGCTGATCCACTATTGACATCCCTCCCTCCCTGTTTTCCCCTCTGAATAGTACCCGGTTCATCTCAAATACCATGTTCTCCGTCGTAGATATTAAGGCCTCCGAGCCGGTTATCTTGTAATAGTTTTTCATTGGTTCTAGAATCGCTTCTATCCACTCTTCCGAGTATTGCTCGACGTGCTGGCCCTTGTTGCGGAAATATATAATCTCCCCTTTCGGTACTAGGAGTCTGTTCGTGTTCGTTGCTGTTAGGTTCAATTCCAAGACGATGGGCGACACATTTTAATAATGATATATGAATGATAAAATTTGTTGGAGAATATATCTATGTGTCGTGCGATCAGGACCGGTAGTAATGTACTTAACAATACACTCAATACATGTAATTGAAGAACATTTGAATTCTTTTGATGGGATAGCTTGAACAAGTTTTGAATTATGGCCCCAGTTTTTTGCTGTACTGATATAAATGATAGGGTAATGGATGGGGTCGTCTGCTGCCGTCTCCACCACTTCTTCTTCGTCTTCTACTAGATCCACTATCTGGCTGCACTTGGTGAGATCTCTGTCCTCCATTTTGTAAGTATTTAAGTACGTTGACGCTTGTTTTTATATGATACACTGCTACTTGCATACTGATGTGTTCTGCATTGGCGGCGGTCCTTTATATACCACTTCATGCTCGAGTGAACCTGTCTTGCGTATTTTTCATTAATTCAAATCATCATCAGCGGCGAACTAAACTTTTCACTGTCCTAAATAGGTTTAGGTAGGAAGGTTTTGTATGTTAATTAGGTGTTGAGGCATGTCTTTACATGTCATAACATGTGTAGTAGGCGTGTAGTAGGGCCTAACCTTTTTTTTTTGTCGCAGGGGAATGCCTTTACGCACACTACCCAGGAGCCCGGGTGGCTCAACCGGGTACAGTGTCGGGCTCGGCGTTTGGTACGCCCCTACCGACTAAACCCCTGCGGGTGCCTTCAGCCACTTTAAGTGGAGGGTCTCGGATCTGCAAGCTACAGGATCCCTCCAGCGACAGGCTGGTCTCGGTGAACAGACCAGAGTTAACCTCACCGGGGACTGTCCGGCATCCGATTGAACAATCCCGACAACGTCGTGCCATTTAGCTGAACCGGGTTCCCATCCCGGTCCGACACGAGCACGGAGTTGTTACTGGAGGCGCGCTATGTAGCGCCTCCTACGCACCCCCGTTCGTCGTCTGACCTAACTAAACGTTTTTTTTTGTTTCGGACTCGACAACTGGGTTGCCCCTACCGACTAAAACCCCGCGGGTGCCTTCAGCCGCTGTGATTGGAGGGCCCCGGACCTGAAAGCAACAGGGTGCCTCCAGCGACAGGCTGGCCTCGGTGAAAAGGCCGGACTCCTCCTCCTTAGGGACAGTCCGGCTGCCTTTGAACAGTCCCTAACTTCACGTTGGAACCGTGCAATGGGGTCAGGTTTCCAAGCTAACAGAGGGATGGGTGGAGGACCTCCGGCATTGGCTGGTCCCATCCGCTGGGCGGCGGACAAACCATTAAACGGCCGCAGAGGACAGGGAGGTCGGCAACGACACACCACATCTCCTCTTCCTCTGCGGCCCCACCGCCAACGCAACAGACGGTGCGTCCCCGTTCGGTCGCGGGAGATAGGGTGCCCGGCAACGACACACCGAGACACCTCTCCTCCCGCGACCCCTCCTCCATGGACGCATCCAGAGCGGGCCCCGGCGAAGAAGTCAAAATAATGAATTACCTCGGATTTTGGTAATACCGCTGAATAAAGTATAATTAGTATATTTTTTTCGAAGTTGTTTTAGACAATACTTTTTTATAAAAATATTCTTATCTCCTTCAAAAGATGGGAGGAAAATGTTGTTTATTTATCTTGAGCATTACATTCTAGAGATAAACAATGTTTTTGGTGAGAATAGTATTTTTAGAATTGATGATATCACAAGTTATCTATAATGTTTTCCTTTGCAAAGGCTGTTATTATTTTATAAAGTGTATAAATATTTAGATCAGTATACGAGATAACGCTTTCAAGATAAAACATAAAGAGATTAATTACTACAGAATTTTAACTTAATTGATCCATTATAGGGAAGTAATTCTCTCAAGATACGTAGATCCCAGAGGCAAGATAAAAGCTTTCTTATAGGGAATAGATGTTATAATCTTCGCTATGTGAATGTAGATTAGCGTCTCTGTTGTATCATACCAACATCAGTTCGGATAATTGTTTGGCTCCTTTTTAAAAAGTAATACTTTAATACACAAAGTGTACAACATTATATGTATTAATATTATGTATTTAAAGCTTATGACGCTCTAAGATTTCATAAGAAAATGAGCTTACAGAAAAAAAATCTTGAATTGCCTTGACCTCGAGACGCTCACTTTACGAAACAGGTTGTAAAAAGTGGTCATATGAGTACCTATGTGAAGAAGCCATACTCGTTTTATTTAATGCGACTTTCGACGAATTCCATGATGCAAAATCTACACCTGCAACCAGTTATATTAGTTCACAAGAGACATTTAATGAAAATATATCCTTATAGAGTCAATAGATCACATATTATATACCGCTTTAAAATCCAGAATATCCAAACAAGGTTTCTGCACTATCAGTGAAGACAATTCTATATTTGTAAATTGTACTGTATCCTTTGGCGTCTTTGTTAAATGTCAGCTTTGATGTGGAAATCGTTGAGCTAGAGTGGGAGTGTTACAGATCTCCCCCTTGTCATAAATATGACGTTTTACAAGAAATTATTGACATCGTCACTTTCACGTCAATATCACAGTTCTTAAATGTTTTATGTATATTGTCGAGCCACATGAGATCAAAAGTCTATTAAGTTTATATACTTAATCGCTTACTCTGCTGATTGTGTTAGGCCCGAGTGAATCTAGGGCCTCGAAAAAGAAGCCATAAACTTTTAAATCTCCAATACAATTTCTCGCCGAGGTTTGAAGTTTACGCAAGTTGGAAGTTTAATCTATCTTTCTAGAAATATCTGGGTAATCCACCTAGCCTTTAAATGTTTGTTAGACTCAAGTATATAATATAATTTGTATTTCGCTTACCATACTAAATGGTACAACCGAAAATATATTTATTGGGATTATTTCATTGTGAATATAGAACTATCGTCACTGTTGTATTAGTTAAGATTAACTTTGCAAAAAGACAGTATTATAAAAAAGGTTTAACCTTATTCAATAAGATGAATAACTAAATTGGTTTATATACTCTAAATTACTATGATAGTAAAACATACGCATTAACACACACACGCACGTACGCACACACACACACACATACATACACACACATACATAAATACATGCATACGTACACGCACACACACACACAAACACACACTTACATACATCAGATATGTGTAAATTTAAGTTTCAATAAATTTAATTTTTAATTTTAAATCTTATTTTGTCTATCAAATGTTTTAACTACTATTTAAACTTAAGGCAAGAGTGGCGCCTCCTGATACAGGTAGGTATTGCTTACTTTAAAGGAGTACATCCACAATCTATGAAGATACTAGGAGACTAAGAAAAGTTACCGAAAATAAATTATTTATTACTATTAATATTATGTTATTATTATTATTTTCAACTAGACATCGACTGAGAAGACCATAGCTCCACATGCTGGATTTATTTCTTAATAATCTACTACTTTGTTTAGTAAGTAGTAAATTACAACTGTGCATAGTCTTATTTAAAGATGAACAAACATAGGTATATCAATAGTGCTTTAATACCAAGAATCCAGCTTATAGGTCATTCGTGAGACGACGCCTAATGTGTCAAGGTCAACTTAAGCAAATGTCAACATTTTAAATGGCTTTTGTAGTCTCTTTGTTTTGTAATTTGAATTCTATTTCTGATACCTCAGATGGTGTTAAAAGTCTTGTATCACGTAGCATTGTTTGTAGACTTGTCGGAAACGAATGAAATTAGCACCTACGACATACCGTCTATAGTGTTGACCATTTGTTTTCAATGTCAATAAATAAATAAAAATAAAAATCAACAGTTCTGTTGCAATGCATCTTTGGCACTGATTTTGCGTTTATTATAATAACTTAAAATATGTTTTCCGTTCGTACATTTATCACAGTTCGACATTTGAGCGTAAAATGTATATTTTTAATTGTTTTCATTTGCTGAGTATAATATAGTTGTACCATTCTGTAAAAGGCCTCTTAATTTACCATTTTTTTATTTAATTTTTAATCATATGAGTATTTACATAAGGAGATACAATGGTTAAAGAGGCGGCAATTCAAATTGGTTCAGTTCCTTGGGAGTGAGAAGCCGTTGTCATGATGTAATGATAGCTTTGTATGGTGATCTAGTTTCTTCCTTGTGGGGCGGCTGGTTGGGACGCGATGAAGTCTAGAGCCTTTTGAATTGCTGGTGGGATTGGCGGAGGCGTTGGCAAATGCGCACCCTGCAACAAGCAAAATTATTTACATTAATCTTTCTTTTAATATTTAGATATTTGCTATTCTTAGCTATATTTATATACCAGTTCTAATCTTACAAATTCTAAGCTGAACAAGATCACACCGACTGTTCAACCAACTAGCAAGTATACTGGACGAAACAGAACAACACAAGAAACCTTATCCACGATCCTGTTGTGATTGTTACACTGATAGAGCAGTGGTGGTAAACCAAAAGCCTGAAACTAGACTGTATCTATATAAGCATGATTTTTAAAAGACGATAAAAAATTAATTAATAAAAACGAAAAATCTGACTGCATAAAAATACTTTCAATAAAAACTAAGGAAAAAAAAACCAAGGCCAGGCGATCAGAATGTTATAAAGTAGTGTAATATGATTTGACTATAGGAATAGTTTTATAATCCATAATTATCATAATTATAGCGATAAAATATTATTTTGATATTAAATTGAAAAGCAGATGAGAAGTAACAGTCAGAACGCATTTAAATTTTACATGGCTGCCGAACGAAAAATATTCTGAAATGCAAAGTTAAAAAAAAAATCAAAATATGTTCTTCTATTTAAGACAGACGCCTTAATTACACATTTATTCAAATTAGATATACCATATGGATGGTTAAGCTAATAAAGATTTAAAAATGAAGGAGCTTTATATCACATTATCAAAGGTCACTGTGGTACTGGTACTGTGTTTATATAACATAAGCATCGCGAATATAGAAATAGACGAATTTACATATGCATTTTATTACCTTTAAACCATTGTCATAAATTACGTTTTATTACGCAGTTTAAGTTAATGGCTTATTTCAAGTAACCTTTTATAGACATATTATAGTTTTCAACTACGCATCTTATATTAAATTTATTAAAATGTACCTCATGTAAAATTTAACATATAATGAATGGCATTATAATAACTGGAAATATATCTTATAAACAGGAACTCATTATTAAATAAAATATTATACTCTATTTTTGTAAATTGTGCGTCAAAACCATGAAAACCCATACTAATTTAAATAATTTACTACAAACAAAGAAAAGGTTTGGAACACCTTTAATACACTAAAGAACACAAGTTACACAAGTTACTTTAAAATTGGAGTTTAATTATGCAAAATAAAAAAAAAAAGAAATTATGCTTCAATTTAATGATTCATCATTATTAACTTATTACAAATTATCTACAAACTGTGCAGAAAATGAATATTGCATTGGTACCGACGCCAACCAAAGTATCATGATTATAACATAATAAGTAGTCGATATTGTAATTTAAATAGCAGTATGATAATTCGCAAATGAAAACGGTAAACGAATGAAAATAAAATGTCAGGGGTGTAATTGTCAATAAGGCAAAGGACCTGTAATTCATGCATTCATGCATTCATGACTCATATATTTTTTTTTTGTTTATACATAATAAGAAACGGAATATAAATTTATGTAACTTTATTTTATCTAATAATATTATTTTTTGATGAAACCTAGATAATATCTTGGATAATATTATATTATTTAATGAATTAGATAGTATTGATTAAATATTAGTATATGTATAATTTCAGCATAAGCTGTAAAGTATATTCAGTTTAAAGTGGTAGGCACTGCCACACTGCATGCCTGCATGCAGCCGAATGGGGACGGCACGACCGTGGAGGTACCTCTCGCTTACACTAGACCTGCGTAATGTGACAGCTATGCTGTCGCGTTTCGTGCGGTGAGTGAAAAGCCGACGGCCCATGGAGGGGGGAGTAGAAAAGAGGGCAGCTCATCTGTACGGCCACTATGCGGATGTCTGTGGGCGTCGGTAGTCATGGAAATGGCTCCGACTGCTCATTTGTTCTCCTATATCATAAAAAAGTGAAATCTTTTGGTACGTCATATTACCGGGAAATAAGTCATTTATTAATCGTTATCGCATCGTAATATGTTAATCGTTCAAAACTTGAGATAACCATGTTAAACGAAAATACATCTATTATATAAAATTCTCGTGTCACAGTTTTCGTTGCCATACTCCTTCGAAACGGCTTGACCGATTCTCATGAAATTTTGCGAGCAGATTGAGTAGGTCTGAGAATCGGCCAACATCTATTTTTCATCCCGATATTCCCACGGGATCGAAAGTTACGAGTTAAGAAACCGCGGGGCGCAGCTAGTTATTATATATATTTAAACAATCCCTCCAGTTTTTCTGGAGATCTAGAGAGATATAAAAATAATTTCATGATTCCTTCTTTGTTCTATAAAAATCTATGGCTAGATGTAGTTTAAGTCCATGGCTGGATTTTTTCGCAACAAAAAACACACAATATCTGACCAGTGCAGTAAGTTACCTATACATTTTTTTCTATTTCATGGGCGCAGCTACAAACGGGTTATAGAAATTGTTAAATACTACCCGTATTTAATAATTTCTATTCATTTTCCACATTTGAAACAAATAGAAAAAAGGACGTCCCATATTTCAAATCACATCTGACACATGCTTAAGTATGGGTTACTTATTCTAATGTGTTGGCTCAAATTGTCGAAATTTTGAGTTTTCTTATAGGTATTATTATTAGGTATTACGAAAAAAACTCAAAATTGGGCAATAAGCGTTTGAATTTAGGTTTTTTTACCTCAGGCTTGAAGCCGCCTTCATCGTCCGCGATGTAATTAAGGTTTATAACAGTTCCGTCTGGTGCGGTGTAGCTAAAGCTTCCTTGAGCTATGATGACGTCACTGGCGTCGGGTCCTGTTGCTTTCTTCAATGTTCCTTGTTCTTGCGCCTTGATTCCGTTCTCTGTTTCATAGCTAAAATAAAAAAGTAAACAGAACGGGCATAAATTAGAGAAAGAGGAATAAATGTCTGAAGAACCAAAATATCATACACCCAACGGAAGCTATAAAGAAGTAAACATACGTCAAAATAAAAGCCACTTTCTTAAATATGATACAATGATATAATAAAAATCAAATTTTCTTTGTTCGAGTTATTCATTATTCAGTCTTTACTCGCTTAGAATATACATAGAATTCTGTAATAATAAACTATCAAGCCGATATAATATTAAAAGGAGCTCCGAGATATATCGAGTCTACACAAATTAAATTCGTTCCATCCAAACAAGTACATATACTTCAGTATCAGAGATGTGCCTTTACGATGGTGTGGCCAATCAAATGCCATATAACAGATACTATAATAATAGCTTTACTTTAGTTCTTAAACGGCTAACTTTATTTCGAATATTATTTGACAAAGAAACAGACAGAATGGCACGCCATTCAAATGACTATTCCTCAAATTGACGATAAAATCTCGAACACGAGCATTGAAAATGTTACACATAGTTCACCTGTACCGACGCTGGCCTAACGCCGCCGCCTCGTGAACTTAAAATATCAATCTTAAATAATTTCTTTACATAGTTTCTCTTATCAGTAGGTAGTGTCATCGCTGCATTGCAGCTGAATCAGACCAGCAAATTTAAATTTTAACTGATTTCGTACATAAAGTTATCCCACCCGCGGGATCCGTGGCAGTTTTAACGCCAACCAGCCTATGTTCAACGTATTTGGCTCACGAACCAACAATCATGCACGAGGATCAGTCCACAGTTTTGCCTTATAAATTGATTTGACACATCTGAACGCCTTGCCCACGTGAATCTCAGATGTGGAAGACCCGCCGATACTGTTAGACCTTCTGATGACATCCCATCTAGAATCACGTAGTCGCCGCTAACACTACACTGAACTCGTCAAAATCAAACTCGTCGACTGTCTGATCCAGGGTTCGGTGTAACTCACACGCCCTGAATGTCCACGCTGTGCTGGATATCGCCCCGTCTGTCGTTACCGGTCAGCAGATTGGAATTGCGTTTATTCTTTACATCACGCCTATTGCTGCCGTTGATGCCTCTGTCACTGATGTTGTGCTTCAAGGATATTCTCAGTGGAAATGTTTATTTCGTTCTTTGGGGATCCAATTAATGGCAATTAGTGATATCGATTCGGTCATTCCTGCAGTTGGCTTTACGCCTTATGCTAGAGTGTTATGGGGGGTAGTGTCAGGGGGGGCTATCAAAGCCAACGCTTAGGATAAAAATAAATCTGAACTGAACTGAACAGAACTGGGAACTGGCGCACATAAGCTAGTTGGCTTGACATTAGTTCACCTTATTTCGAGAATTCGCGTGAGCCGGTCACTCGCCAAGGCTGTCCCAGAAAATCTTTCATTTTTTATTTCAGATAATGTGGCCCACGGTGCAAAGGAAAATATAGATTTTCTAGGCTACCTTTTTACGTCCAAGTTGAGTTTAGAAGATTAAGAAAGTCCACCGCCAATTATTTCGCAGTGCGATCACCCTTTGCTAGATAAAATTTTGGCAGAGAGTGTGTGTAATGCATTTTTCTCCATAAATAACTAGTTATACTATGAGTAGCACCGGTGATATCCTGCTGATAGTCCTGCGGAAATGTGTTCCTGAGGTAAAACCGCCATGTTACACGATACTCTTATTCTATTCTATTACCAACCAGCAAAACTTCCATTGTATTCTAAAATTGGACACGGTAATCACCTGCCACCTCTCGAAGTACTTATAGTATTATCAGTAGTATTTCCATCAGGTTCAAAAGGCTGGTGACCCTCCAACATATCTTAGCTACCGATGGGCAGAGAGAGTCGCATAGAGTTTTTCTTATCAGATAGATAGATATCTTAGATATCCTTACTATATAATAACTCGTTGTAAACCAGCGTCCTCCATCTCAGTGCGACCAGCAATGTAGACATAATATACACTTGCCGCATATATATTTGACTAGAGCACGTTATAGAGAATCGGATCAAACTTGTGACTGCAAGTGACAATTGTATATACTCCAAAGAGCACTTTAAGTTGCACGATTTTCGCTAAAAATACCCATTGAAAATCGCGAAATTTTGAGTATTCTTTGTATTATATTTGACTAAATTTAGCCTGTCGTCGTGTTTTCTTGTTTGAGAAAACGCTCCTAATGGCTACAGCTAGCATCTGAATAGTTGGCGCCGACATACCAAACGATGTTCAGTTCCGCAGTTATCTACAATCTAATGTTATCTTTGCCATTCCGCAGCTCAAAGTCCGCAATACGGAGAAGCAATAGGTTTCTCCTTGCCTAAGTATCGACTTTATAAAGTCGCGGTTAGACTTCACATGTATATTGCTCACACCTTTGGGCAGGCGCCGTTTAATACAAGCTTAATCAACCGCCGCGCCGCGTCATCAACCAAAATTCTTTTCAGTCACTATCCATCTTCTACCATATTTTCTACGAGAAGTATTCTGAGGATTTTTTCGGACTAATTGCATCATCGGAATTAGTACCAGAATTCCACAGCTACTATCACAATGTAATTCCGAAATCCATTTACGTGCCTACGTAAGACCTTACAGTATACATATAGGAATAAATCAAAAAATTGGTAAATAAAATTTATATCACTGGAAAAATCATTACCAACTTATGCATGTAGTTCGTTTCATACTAAATGTATGCAGGCACCCGCATATATAAGTTTGTCAACTTGTCGCAGGGAAGTGTAATTTTTTCAACGTCTATTAGATAATAGTTTTGCTCATACCTCCCGTTCCTACGGAACCCTCGGTTTGCGAGTCCGACTCGCGCTTGGCCTGATTTTTTAAGTTGAGTATTGCTGAGCAATACTCATCAAAAATTAATTTCTTATTACAAATATCACTTTACTGTGTGAATGAGTTCGTCTGAACGTGCAGGGTCACAAAATCACGCGAGGTAAACGATAGCGCGATCTACGAATGAAAAAGCGCCATCTAGCGCAGGAGGAGGGTACTACGACGGGATACATAAAGAATTGCTCATGGGCAGAATATTCTAAAATTCGTAAAATACTGCTAGCCATTGTGTAATTATATTAATATTTTATAGAGGTAGTGCCCTTGCTGCATTGTAGACGACGCGGCCCGGCCGGGAACACCGTATCCTCTCGTTCATTTAATACCATCGCTTTCGTAAAGTGGAAGCTAATTGACCTGCCGCGTTATGTGCGGTCTGTGAGAGTCTTATGGCCCATTAGGAGATTGAGGTGTAAGAGGGCAACGCTTGTGCGAATGTTTAGAAGGCTTTCGTTCCCTCCCCGATTTAAAAAAAATCGACCGGCGCGAGGCGTAGGGATCCGTACCATGCATCGGTAGGTACTAGGTGCACCGCAACAGTGTTCTCAGGTACCTGGTATGTTTTGTTATTTCTACCGATATTGGTCTTATCCTAGTACCTATACCGGGTTAGCTTTTGGTCACCGGCCAAATTTTCAGATTTGATTCAGAATCGACAATACATTCGATTTATGAAATAAAACAAATAAGAAAAATAACATTAAAAATATTTTTGTCCCGTACGAAAATAAATAGAATAGAATAGAAATAGAAAAAACTTTATTAAGTAATTCTAACACACAGCTATACATTTTTCTTTACTTAACCTACACATAAATATATTAGTCAACAAACACATTGATATAACATTCATTAGTTTTACAGATTAAGAAAATAATAAAATAAGTATTTAAGTATAAAGTATAAAACCAGCAATACAAACGAAAAATGCACAACAGTGTAATTATACAATTACCAAAAAGGTAACCACTCAGTTGAATGATTGTGGTCACCAGAATAGATGACCACAATCCTGGTATTATATTATGGTCCCCGAGATTAGATGACGTTACCGGTTACAGGTTACGAATAAGTGTAAGATAAGTTGTGTCCAAGTTTAATGAAGAAACTATAGTACAGGAAATAAGTGAGTATGATTGATTTATTGTTATTGATTGATGATATTTCTTATTATAATATGTGTAGTACGTGTGAATAACTAAGTGGATTTTTTGTTGAAATTTATATAATTTTTTTATGGAAATTGAAACTCTATGATCAAAATAAGTTTTATTTGTTAACTTGGTTACAAATTGATTTGATGTTCAAGCAAGAAATTCTTATATTTTAGTTTAAAGTTGCTAATAGTTTTCAGAGTGCGTAATGGCGGCGGCAGACCATTCCAACATTTAGTGGCTGCATGTCTGAAACTGCCCCGGAAAGCTACTGTGCGGTGAATTTGTGTTAGGAGTAGATAAGATGTTCCCCTGGTCGATAGACTCAAATTTGTGTCTCTTGCCCACTGCAATTTATTGTAAAGATATGTTGGAGTTTTGTACTTAACTATTCCAAACAATAGATTGGCAAAATGTAAATCTTCTTGTATACAATCTATATATAAAAGACACTATTCTTACGAAGATCCCGGCATCACCACTGCGCAACATTGCAGCTGACAGTAGGCGTCATTTCATGTGTAAATATTCCTCTTAAAGGAACGACTACGTTATGGGAACTATAATAATGGGTTGGTTATACCAGGTGTCCCAAAATTCAGGCAAAATTTGAATTTGTCGCCATTTATGCAGTGTTGGCAAGCAAAAAATATGATAATTTTAAAGCTGACTTACTACTTAGGGTTAGTAAAATGGCGGGTTACACGAAAGAACATTGTGTCTTCATTATAAAACAATAGTCAAGAAAATATAAAATAAGTCTCTCGTTTCGGTAATCAGAATTGGCGCTTTTGATCGTGACTTAATGCCATTAAATATATTTTTGCGGAGTTATTTGAAGTCACAGGTCTATGTAACGAAGTCTACAGCTGCCTGTGCTATTAAAGTATGGGATTCAAGGTTTCATCAATGAAATTCAGCCACATTGATGTAAAATGGTCATGAAAAAAGTCGACAATCGAGTGCGTATAATATAAAGCTGTGAAGGCTATTTGCCTGGTGTGTTATTCCATAAATAACCCTACTCTATGTACTTTATGATTCAACAAAAATGCCAAAAACTGTGTTTTCTGTTTAATTCAATCAAATTTTTTGGGGGATTTTTGGGACAACCATTAGACAGTTATAGCTACTATACTAGCTAGACATCAGTTCTTGATCGCTTACAAATAAAATTTGTACCTTTTTGAACTCATTAAGCGAATAAGAACTTGACTTACAACTTTGTAAATATTACCAATGCCCATAGGCATAGTTAAGTGAGTGAGAGTGTAATTAATCCAAAGAGTAGTTTAATATTTGATTATTTTTGAAATAGAATATGTGGAAACGCCTGTTCTTGATGTAATATTTTATACATAATATATTTTTGCTTGCCAGTGTGGTTGTAGTATCAGGCACTTTTATTTAATTTTATGTTAAGTGAGTGAGAGTGTAATTAATCCAAAGAGTAGTTTAATATTTGATTATTTTTGAAATAGAATATGTGGAAACGCCTGTTCTTGATGTAATATTTTATACATAATATATTTTTGCTTGCCAGTGTGGTTGTAGTATCAGGCACTTTTATTTAATTTTATAAGATCGCCTGTTCAGGACGAAAGGCAAATTGTCTAAAATGTAATTTAAGGATTTCTTAAAATAAGGGTGTTTACTTTTTACTCGAAGTATATAGATTTACTTAGACTAAATAAAATACTTTTTATTTAGCCTAAGTAGATTTATTTGATCATGATTGAAAAATTGAAATGAATTGCATTTTTTTATAAAAAAATTACTTGAATAACGTCAGTTAAACTTTGAAGTTTATTCCTTTCTTCTTTTTAATACCAAAACAACATACTTTATTTTAGTTAGCAGTTGTTTGTTAATAACCATTTAATTTAATTGCTTTTTTATTTTGTAATATATTTTTATGCAAATTTTTTGCACATCTACTGTGTAAACTGTTAAAAATGAGACCATTACCGATATTTTTTTATGTGCAAAAATCGCATTAAGTTTTTCGATGAATTAAAATAATACCCGGAAAGCGATTAACGAATACTATATTATAGACAATAACTATTTAGAATCATGTTAAAAACTTACTTGTAATTATAGGATCCATCGGGTTGTTGATCGAATTCCTGCTTTAAAATAGCTATTACTTGTTCAGCTGGCTTTTGTGGTGCTGCAGCAACTAATGCTATCATAGCAAGGCAACATAAAATTCTCTGAAAAAATAAAATGCGTGAAAAATATTATTAACCTTAGAAGGAATAAAGAAGGAATCATTGTCCTTTTATGGCAGTGTAAATGTATAGTTTAAAGTAAAATCAGCATCTTAAGTGAGGCGAAATTAACTGTACTAGATAAACGATAATAACAACTTAGCATTCAACAGTTTAGGTAACTATTGCAAACACAATATTCGCTTAGATTCTTAAATTTTTCTAACACAACGTTGAGCTAAATGCTCTAATTCCAATAATAATTTAAATATAATTATATCATAATAATCTAGTCTCACAATTTTTATTTTATTAACTTCAATCGTAGCCCTGCTGTATTATTGAACAGTAAAAAATATTCCAGACTAAAAGATAAAAAGTGAAAATATTTAGGCTTTACAAGCATTGCATTTGAAAGATAGTGTTGCTCGCTCGCATCGCTATTTTGAGTAGATTACTACTTAGCTAATTCTATTAAAATATGAAAATGTATGAATATTTTTTTTGTCAGTGTCCTTCGCCATCTCCGCCAATACAATTTTCTCAGGCATAACAACATAGATTTAAAGTTTGTGTATTTTAAATCTATGCATACATTGTTAAAATTGAAAGAGAGCTTGTAGTTCGTATAGGCTGTGGTTGTCTATCTAATTATTATTAATAAATTAATTTAGATTTATTTGCACTACTTCAAAAACAATAACTCCTACAAACACCATCTATACCTGATTTCTCGTGAGCTGTTGATAGTAAGATAATACTGAATTCCTAAGCATACAGAGGTGTATTGAAAACGCATATGAAGTGTGTGATACCTCCAGACACATACATCACACGTAACAAAGTAGAATTGAGCAAGTGTATTTAGTCATGGGAAAATAACAGAATTTGTGTTGCCTCAAAATACAATGTCCTACGTGCTGAAACAAAAGACACGCGGCTAATTAGCTCTTATGTGATAAGGTTCTTTATCCGTAACAGTACTGTTCTAGTTACGGATTCTAAGTTCTCAATATTGTACCTACTAATACATTTTATGAATTACTATATGTATTGACTGCCTTTGACTTGACTGACTGTTCTGAGGGCTTTATCTGCTTTATTGACTATTGTAATTAATAATAATAAATCAAATAAAAATCTAATAGTACCTATATGTACCTATTAAAGTTGCTAGGGTTGTTAATTTTCGTACTTAAGGAGATTCTTTTACTGAACATTTAATTTTTTTTTAATATTTTCGGCTTTGTGAAATATAATTTAAAGAAAAAAAGTATATAAAGATGTAACGATTTCGTTATACTTAAATTTATGTTATTTTTCATTTTATTACTAATTAATTATTTAGAATAATATACTACGCATCTAAGAGATGAGTAAAGTAAACCATTGCATACATACTTCAGTTTATATATCCTATAATTTTCGTTTCTGTGGATTTCCAGACCCCAAATATTATAAACAGACTAGCATATTCTTCACAAATTTCACTTTTTATATAGTATTAGTGTTATGCATAAGATAATTTCAAACCTTTTTTTGACCTTAAGACCTTTTTACCACGAACTTTTATAGCATATCAATAATAATATAATTTATTACACTCATTATACCGATAGTAAACCATAATTGTGATGGCATTTGCCTTTAAAGGAAACATCTAGAGCCAGCGATCCGAGCCGTGAAACCAATAATATAAAGTCATATTTTCGCAAGGCATATGTCATCCGAGTAAACATCGCGATTAGTAAAGGTTTGTGTAGGTGCAATAAATTCACGAGTTGCGTAACCTGACCCCGCGACAAACGGATGCCCTATGCAACTTCTTCTAACTTGAATATAATTATTTAAAATGTGTGTCTGTATTTATAATTTATAATTACCATGGGCTTCGCGTGTTCAATTCAAGAGATGATTGTATCACTAAGTTTTAGCAAAAGGTAGTGCCATTCTGCATGCTTGCATGCAGCAGAATTGGGCCGGCACTACCATGGAGGTACTGCTACTGTCCCGTTTCGGCGGAGAAGAAGAGAGGAAAACGCGTCTGTAAAACTTATATGCCTTCTAGACGGATGTCTATGGGCGTCGGGAGTCATGATAATGGCTGCGACTGCTGGTTTTCCCTCTCATACTTTATAAAACTAATATTTTATGATTTCTATCTTCGTTGCAATCAAGTTGTAAGCATTTAGTTATGTGCGATAGTTGTAAGGTATTTTGTGTAATTATTTGTTCATCATCACTGAGAAGTTCAGAAAGGCTTCGGCTAAAAAATTATAGGTATAGTTTATACTGCATCTTTTTTAGATGATGTTTATATCTAAGAGTGACCAAAATTTTTTACTTAATTACTTTGTATGTTTAGGAAAAAACGTTAGCTGTAAAGTACTTATAAGGCGCTATAACTAAATGATGCAATAGTTTTATATTTCTAATATATTATTTTATAATATAGGCAATCAATTTTATCGTTAATTGATTTATTATATACTTAAGCGTATTCCTACACATATAGCCTATAGTATAATGTTAATGAATAACAGTATTTACATAATATTACTTAAGAATTTTTGAGATAAATTTTATGATAATCTATATAATCTATAAATAAAATGAAATAAATTAAATAAATCTATAAATTTTATTGTAAATTCATTCAAAATTTATAAAAAATGACCACTAAAATATTATAATTTTATTAATGTGAAAATAAATTTAAATAGTGGAAATCATATAAATAAATAATTAGAACGTATTATGAATAGAGAAAATGATGACACATTTAAAAGTTTACTCTTTGCTTGGGTAGGTTATAAAATTACGTTACTTATGCAATTGCTATAATAAAACATTAGAACTTATTTATTTTTAAAATTAATTAAATATGTGTGTAAAATAATAAATGATATTTCATTTATTATTTTACTTTTATTGAAATCATTATCATTATTATCAAATTAATATTTTTTTATATAATTATATCAATTTACTATATTTTTACATATCAATGTAAAGAGTAAAAGTTTACTCATAAGATATTTTCTCCTGCAACTACGAAGAAGCAAGTCCTTGAAACTATATATGGATATTTTTAAAATTATCAGCAAAATACCATTAAACGCCAACGCTACTTTGGAAGATCTCTGGGAGCGGACCATGTTAAGCAGAATGTCAAAGTGCCAGTGATGTGCAACCTTATATGGGTTAACGATAACACAAGACAAACTCTGATTAGCATAGCTGTTTTTTATTAGGCCGTGTTAATAAAAATAATCAGCAGAAGGTAATATTTTTTTTAATTGTTCAAATACTTTAATTACTGATAATTGTATTACTTAAAACACATTTTTTTTATTTTCATATACAAAACCCGAATATTTATTCTTTATTAAAATTGTATAGGTAGTTCTTAGTGAAGAAAGTCTAGCATAATATTATGTAGAAAAAGAATAAAGTACTCACTATTTCGATCATGTTTGGGATCACTTTGTTCAATATGTTCAGGATTATGAAACTATTGTAGCATCCTATGTGGCGATGTATCGCGAGTGCGCCGGATTGTACTTAGCATCTAATCACTTGTCCCTTTTATAGAGACGCAGGTTTGTCAAGCAATTGCATATAGCAGGGGGAGCCTGTAACGACTGCAAATTACAGGGCCGTATTTTGCACTACTCTACCATCATTTAATTTTTACTCTGTCTCTACCAAATGTTATAAGCAATATAATACAAAATAAAAAAGTTACAACTTTTTAAAAACAAAAAATTGCTTTTGCGGAGAAATTTAATTACATTTTTCATATTTCAAGAATGATCAAATATTAAAATAAAGTATATTTTTATTGCTATTAATATTACAATACTAAATTATAACATATCAAAAGGTAACCACAAGCATTATAATAAAAAATAAAAATAAGTTGTAACTTTTAGTAAATAGTAATAGTTAATAGTTTTTTACGATGTCTTGATATTCATTGGATGTCTTGATATTCTGTTTTCACTATTTAAACTAGCCTAGAAGATTTTAAAGTTGTACTTTTGTGATAAAAATATATACTAAACATTTGTCAGGCAGGGTGAATCAAGTAGATTCGGAATGACACCTGAAAAATGTACCTAAATTATTTATAAGAACATAAATGAAAGGACAAAACTACAGAGGATTTAAAATTTAAAATAAATATTTTTGAGGAAAACAAAATGTATAAAAAAAGTCAAACAAAACAAAAGACACACTAGAATAGTCTATTCTAAATAATATTAATTAATTTTTAATTCATTCTAACCGGGCCGAGTTTGGGACTCTCCATGCAACAGCGCACAGTCCGACCAATCAGGGACGGTTTACAATTTTATGGGTAATCAAAATCAGTTAGATTTGAACTTCGTTCTTTCGTTCACAATTTTTCGACAGTTTATAACCTCGCGAGTTATTTTGTAAACTAACGCTTTTGACAATATTACGGTAACATAAACATTAATTAGTAGTTTATTGAATATTGTTTTGTACTTGATATATTATTTTTTTAACATAAATAAAATTAAAAAAAAAATAACTATTTTCATTGAGAACTCCTATTACGGGTAAAGGCCTCATCCATTTGTAGCCATTGTTTTTTGTCCTTTGCTATTATTTGCCATTTATCTCTTGCAATTTCTTTGATCTCATCAATTCGTCTACGTGGTGTTCTATCTTGTTTTCTTTTGCCTGTGGTTTTTTCCATGTTATAACTTGCTTTGTCCATCTGTCATCATCAAGTCTAGCTAGACTAGACTTGATAACACTACTGTTACTTCCCCAAATCATTTGTTCTTTTCATACAAACACATCGGTGAATATTTGAGGTAATTACTTATTATCAAATAAAGTTAGTCAACAAATAAAGAAAATAAAATAAAATAATATGACTGGTTAACAGGATAAGTGTCAAATAATAAAATATTCTTTTTGTGCAAAATTTCAACAGTATAATTATATAGTTACAGTTAGAATAAAGAGAATTTGTTAATTTGTTGGCTATACTATCACACTCAATCTGATCCATAGTTCGTGAGGTGTATATCTTCTAATAATCGTTTTATTAAAAAACAACTGGAAAGTAAATAAAATAATTAACTATAATGCATGTAAGAGAAATAGGTACATAATTTATTGCGAATTTATGTCTTAGTACGGTCCCTTGATGCAACATTATCTCGTTCATGGTTACAGTAGAATCAAGCGGCTCGTAAAACTAAACTCAACACCTAAATGGTACGTACGCTTTATGCCAAAGCTATTACCAACTAAATAAATAATGGCGAGGAATTTAAATAAAATTCAATTTACATAATTGGTGATCATAGATATATACAATACGCATCAGCTAATTGTTGATTGTAAATTGAAACTATTAAATGTCACTACACTATATTATTTATAGTAATAATAAAGGTCGGTTTTAAAGGTCATAAAAGTATCTAGCAGCTCTGATAGAATCATGACAACAAAGCATTGTATGACATCGATTAAAATGAATTTCATTATGTGTCGAAATTCAGAATTTTTAAAGGAATTCTTTTTATTTTTTAAATATTCATTGCATTACTTTTAATAAATTTATACTTTTGCTGCTGTTTGTTTATATAAAGGCTTCCGATGTACTATTCCAAGCATTATTCAGAATCAAATAAGCCATTACACATAATACGTTGGATGCCCGGGTGGCTTAACCGGGTACAGTGTCGGGCTCGGCACTTGGGATGCCCCTAGGCTGTGGAGTATTTCAGCGCCTTAAAAAAGGCCATCTTTTAGTATAGACAAAGGAGCAGTCGTCACCTTTGATGTAAACCTATGCCCATAGACATCCACATATACCCTTCTGCAATATGCTTAATATGTTTTTTTTTTAATTTTTTTTATGATATAGGGGGGCAAACGAGCAGTCGGAGCCATTTTCGTGACTAGCGACGCCCATAGACATCCGCATAGACTATAGAGGCTATACAGATGCGCTGCCCTCCTTTCTACTCCCACCTCCATGGGCCACCGGCTACTTACACACCGCACGAAACGCGACAGCACAGCTGTCACTTCACGCCGGTCTCGTGTAAGCGAGAGGTACCTCCCCGGTCGTGCCGGCCCAATTCGGCTGCATGCAAGCATGCAGTGTGGCACTACCTCTTACAATAACGTAATACGTTAATAAACTAGGCCATATCGTTCGTTATGTGTTTCTAATAACTAAAAGAACAAAATATACCTACTTAAAGTAAGGTCATGTAGTATTTCGAAATAAGGTAAGGCAAGACCACCGATCTTCTGCGGTTGATTAAATTGGCTATGTCCTACTGCAGTTGACCGATAAACGGTGATAATGTATAGAGTAACCTAAAAATTTGCCAATGTGGCACTATTATTATATATTACTTCATTAAAATTATCTTTTAATACCAACCCAACTTCATGAAATCTAAATTATTTTTTTTTATTTATTTATTAAACATCATCATGTAGGTATTAAGTATATATTTTTTTTTCATATTTACTAAAGATATTTATATATAAGAAATATTTTCTAAAGATATCTGTAGCAGCTCATGTAGGTATGAGCTTCTACAATTTATGTTTATTCTATTATAATATATATAAATATATGTAATAAAAATAAAAAAAATCAGCGAAAACATTAACATGATGAAATCATGATTTAAATCCACATTGTCACTCTGTTAGCCAATTTGTATGTTAAGCATCGCAATTAAATTATAAGCGAATCCCATCTAAATGACCGGTGACACTAGATTGGTTGACTTGTTTATAGCCAGCTTAGTGGAAGTTGATCCTTTGATGACAACGTGATGATGATGATGATACCAATCTACTCGCTAATATCACTTTTTTTTACTTTAAAAAGTATAAGGGGGTAAGCGATCAGTCGGATCCATTTTCATGATTACCGACGCCCACAGACATCCGCATGTAGGCTGTAG
>LUGF01043707.1:284072-299239 GCA_001625245.1 Calycopis cecrops
AAAATGATTAGTTGCAGTGCTCATTTTCTCATAGAGGGTGATGAAAAGTAGAGTGTTCACCTCGGGAGCAACACTATTTTTGAAGCTCGAGGTACTTTGAATCCCTCGCTGTGCTCTGGATTCTAAAAACACTCTCGCCTGAAAAATAATGTTTTGCTCCCTAGGTTAACAATCTACTATTACTGCGTAAGATGAAAACAGTAAATGTAAATCGAATTGAAACATACACAATCTTTTCCGTTTTTGGTTTCATGCCTCTCAAAAGGAAGTCGGTCTGTAAGTCCGTTGAGAACTATCTCACAGGATCGTGTGGAAGGATTACCCTGAAAATAATGTGGCATATTGAGTCTCCAAGTCTGCCAAGCCAATCACCTAAGGCGTACTTAAAAATATATCCTTCTAAATCAACGCAATCAAAGTAACTTTATCCATTTTTATTCGTGTCATATGTCATGTCATACGAGTTCAGCTCACGCTTGACTGCATCTTTTCATTTTTTGTTTTTCATTATCATTGAATATATCATTGAAATTAATGTGGCATATTGAGTCTCCAAGTCTCTAATCACTTAAGGCGTACTTACAAAATACATGCTTCTAAATCAACGCAATCAAAGGATACAAAAATATGTTTATCCATTTTTATGTGTGTCATATGTCATGTCGTACGAGTTGAGCTCACACTTGACTTCGTTTTTTCACGATGGAAGCTATTATTCATGAATCTTATCCGTCTAAGATATTCCAAGCACGTATAAAGTGCACGTTTCGATTTTAAAGGTTTCTTTTCGACCCCGTAGCCCTCACAAGTAGGATGAGATTGAAGATGTCTTCGGATTCTGTTTTGACAGCGCATAAATTCGTCGTCTTTTAGATCGTTAATTTATACATGCGGATAAAACCTTCCCATGATTTAAGAGAAACTACTTTTACTAAAGAGCTCCCAAGAAAATTATATTTTTATTAAAGGCGTCTCTTCATCCTACGTACGAGGAATATAATCGCCTAGTGAAGTTTGTCATTTAGGTTCTTTAATTCCGCTTATTAATACAACGTCTTACTAGCTTACTAAAGGTACTTAGCTAAAGGACGTTTTCAGCTGCCTTCAAAAAGTCTTCACTGATGGCAATATTAGATTGGAACAAGCAGGCAAAATTGTACTCAGTTTTCATGATTATAATCTCATTCTTAGATACATGGACCAGTATTTAAGGCACTGTATAATCAAATTAAATTAAACATAGATAATTGGCTTATTACGTCCAGCAATAGATGCGTTCCGGCTTATGATGATGATAAAATGCTTATCTACAATATAGGTACTTGTTTAAAGTTTATTAAAAAATAAAGATAACAGATAAGTACGAAGATTAAAAAAAACATGTATTTTTATACTAAGAACTAGCACTATACCTACTTATTAACTCTATTAATCATATATTTAGAATTGTTCTCACTAGTACATTCTAAATCTATGCTATTAATTATCAAACATTTTGAAAAATCTGAATTTAGATAATTTAACATTCATTCATTGTAAAAGTATATTCCAAATTGTAAAATTTACCTTGTAATATTATTTGGCAATGGAGAAATGAGTACAACAAAATATCAATTTACTATTTTATTATTTTACTCTTTGCACACGATAAATGTACAAACACTTCAGATACCTTAACATATCTTATAATATCACAATACGACATAATTATACAATTTAAATCAATTAAATATTAATTCGGTGTGATTATATTGTTGGTGTTGTTAATGTTGTTTTTGTTGATATTTAAATTCGTTGTTTACATGATTTACTGGGATGATCTTTGGACCTTTGCGATGTGTTCCAAGGCACGCGCAATTAGTGGGGGAATTTCAGGAGCCTGGGGAATGGCTGAGCCCTGTAAATAGAGAAAAGCACGTGTGAAATTATGTAATACTTAACTAATCATACTACTGCCACGTCTGAATAACATAGTCTTAGTTAAAACTACTTACATTAAAAACAATTGATAATAGCAATAGCAACAGCAAAATCAATATGCCTTATATGGTAAATATAAAAAAATAGACTACGAATATCTTGATTATTGGCATTTATTATTTATTATAAAATTAAACCATTTAGATACTGTCCGGAAATAAGTCTTCACAAAAATTGGTCTCAATAAAATTACAGTAGTAATCGATTTTGTAATCTAATTGAAATTATAAATCTCAGTAAAATCTACAGTAATACATCATATATTTTACAATTCCATTGAAAATAATAATTAATCTAATGTTTTACATTTACAGCATGGCATCACATCAGTACCCCTGGCATTACCTACAAAATAACAACTATTTTGTCCTGATGTTCTTATCAATACGTAATTTCTTACCACCATAATTTCGAAATGTAAAACAAAAGACTCTCAATAACATAATTTTTAGCATTTATTGTTTATCATAATAATAAACCATTACGTTATTGTCTGGAAACAAATATTCACAAAAATTGGTCCCAATAAAATTATAGTAATATCGATTGTTTAATCTAATTTAAATTATAGTTTCACTTACGGTTGGGTGGTATCCATTCTCATCAGCAAAGTAGGAGATTGAGATTTCTTTACCCTCAGGGCTGAACCAGCCAAAAGATCCTTGAGAAACAACAGGAGCCACTTCTTCTTCACCGTTGTAGAAAATTCTGGGACTTCCTTGAGCTTGAACTACAATGCCATTGTTGGTTTCGAAACTATAGTGAAAATAAAAAACAAATATTTAACGTTGGTTCAATATATAAAAGAAGATAATAAAAAGTCTGAGACAATATTTTACTTACGCGTAGTCGTATGCACCGTTAGAATTGATTTGGTTGACGAACTTCAAGGTTTGAGCAGAACGATCTTCACTTACATATCTAGGAACAGGAAGGGAAGCGATTTTGGCAGAAGGGACTACGGGGGATTCTTGAGCTACTACTGGGGTATATGAAACTACAGAGGCTACTGGAGCTACTGGGGCTAGAGCAGGTGCTGCGACTCGAACTGCTGGTAGTACCGAGATTTCAGCGACCTTGGGAGTAGCTGACGCTGACCATGATGCAGGTGTCGCTGACCATGAAGCAGGTGACACTGACCATGAAGCAGGGGTAGGAGTAGCAGTTGCTTCAAAAGTACTTGCTGGAGTAGCTTTGGCAGATAATTCTGATTGGACTGATCCAGAAGCTGAGGCAGAGAAAACTGATCGGGCAGGAAGAGCAGATACTTCAAGAGAAGCAGCTTGAGCAAGAGCAGGCTTGGCGATTAATTCTGGTTGGACAGAAACTGAAGGTGAAGCAGAGACGAGTGATCGGGCAGGGAAAGACGCTGATGCTGACCATGAGGCAGGTGTCGCTGACCATGAAGCAGGTGACACTGACCATGAGGCAGGGGTAGGGGTAGCAGTTCCTTCAAGAATACTTGCTGGAGTTGGGGAAGCTTCAGCAGATAATTTTGATTGGACTGATCCAGAAGCTAAAGCAGAGAAAACTGATCGGGCGGGAATGGCAGATACTTTAAGAGAAGCAGCTTGAGTTAGAGCAGGCTGGGCGGGTGATTCTGGTTGGACAGAAACAGAATGCGAAGCAGAAACGATTGATCGAGCAGGGAAAGACGCTGATGCTGACCATGAGGCAGGTGTCGCTGACCACGAAGCAGGTGACACTGACCATGAAGCAGGGCTTGGGGTGACAGTTCCTTCAACAATACTTGCTGAATTAGAAATAGCTTTAGCAGATAATTCTGATTGGACTGATCCAGAAGCTGAGGCAGAGAAAACTGATCGGGCAGGAAGAGCAGATACTTCAAGAGAAGCAGCTTGAGCAAGAGCAGGCTGGGCGATTAATTCTGGTTGCACAGAAACTGAAGGTGAAGCAGAGACGATTGATCGGTCAGGGAAAGACGCTGATGCTGACCATGAGGCAGGTTTCGCTGACCACGAAGCAGGTGACACTGACCACGAAGAAGGGCTTGGGGTGGCAGTTCCTTCAAGAATACTTGCTGGATTAGAAATAGCTTTGGCAGATAATTCTGATTGGACTAATCCAGAAGCTGAAGCAGAGAAAACTGATCGTGCAGGAATACCAGATACCTCAAGGGAAGCAGCTTGAGTAAGAGCAGGCTGGACGGGTAATTCTGGTTGGAAAGAAACAGAAGGTGAAGCAGAGATTATTGACCGGGCAGGCAAAGACGCTGATTTTGACCATGTCGCAGGTGTAACTGACCATGAAGCAGGTGACGCTGACCATGAGGCAGGGGTAGGGGTAGCAGTTCCTTCAAGAATACTAGCTGGAGTTGGGGAAGCTTCGGCAGATAATTTTGATTGGACTGATCCAGAAGCTAAAGCAGAGAAAACTGATCGAGCTGGAATGGCAGACACTTCAAGAGAAGCAGCTTGAGTTAGAGCAGGCTGGGCGGGTACTTCTAGTTGGACAGATACATAAGGTGAAGCAGAGAAATCTGATCGAGCAGGAATAGCAGATACTTCAAGAGAAGCAGCTTGAGTTAGAGCAGGCTGGGCGGGTAAGTCTGGTTGGACGGATACAGAAGGTGAAGCAGAGAAAACTGATCGGGCAGGGAAAGACGATGCGGTAAAGACTGGTTTAGCGGTGAAAGAAGATTGGGAAGCGATAAGTGGCCTTAAAGTGGCAGTAAGAGGGCTATTGTAGACTGATGGCTTAGCTTCGTTCTTGGTGGCTGCCCATGATTTGTACACCAAGGGATTAAGAGTGGTATATTGGAATTGAGCGCTGGCAACAGCCAAGACGCATGCCACAGCAATTACCTGTAATGATACACATTACTATTATTATATTTTTATCGCTATTCAATCAATCAGTAAATTTGTTAATAAAATAAAATGATGTTTCAAAAGAAAAAAAATACTTACAGACTTCATCTTTGCTGTCTTTGCCAAAGTTGCTGCCCGAATGCTGGCTAAAAAATATCACTTGCTTATATATTCGTAGAATAACGACGATCAAAGCGTTATTAGGTACAGAACTAGTTATCCCAAAATATCTAATTAATTAACATAATGGTCGTCGTAAAAATCATTGGAGAGTTTCCAGTTTCACTTATGCTTTCATGTAAAGTTCGCATAACGAACTCACCAAGGAAAATATGAAAATATAATAGTGAAAACCATATTGAAAGTTCATTGGCACGGTTTGTTTTTCTCTAATAATTAATTCTTGAAATTAAGAATAGTCAACATGCTATGGTCAGGAAGGATTCAACTGGTATGATTGTTATAATTGAAGTATTTTTGTTCTTAAAAAACATTTACATTATTTGCAACATAGATAGCTTCATACGTAGGTTTTGAATTTTATCCTAAAACTTGCCTGTTTGTGAATTTTATCCTAAAAAAAAATTAAGTTCAAATATAACTTTATTAAAATAGCGCACATCTTTTAAGTTATCCATCAACTATTTCTTAGAAGCATGAAAATTTACGAGAAGAACACAGTTCAAATAAAGGCATAAATCCAAAAATCGGTTGTTATAATTATAGAATACTGAATAAAAGCCATATTACTACCCACTATGAACTAATTGGATCATATAAAATACAAAGTTTTCAACATATTTGAACGGTTATCGTTTTTATTAATTGACTAAAGAACACATACACATCTCCGAGACGTGCTTATGCATCACATTTATAAATCCCTTAAAATTTAATAATTTGAAACATACAGACGCCCCATTGTAATAAGAGAATGAGGGAATAGAGAGAAGTAGAGTGTCTTTCCTAGTACTTGTGCACTTTAATCCCTTTGTGTCCCTCGCAGATGGCTTCTTTCCGTAGCCAAAATGCGAGTGGGAGGACATTATTATAACACATAAGTTTGCCTTAATTAATAGGTAATTGTAATTTCACAAAAAATATTTTGTAAAAAACTAGTCAAATCTCGATAGAGCTTTTATCTCTAAAAAGTAATGAAATCTCTAGACTAAGTAGAGCCAAGTTGTTATGTTTAATTTTATGTCACTAGCCGTTGAACATTATTAACACGTTTAGTGGGTCAACGGCCAAGTCAGAAAATTATTACAGCATTTCCTTTTAGTTTATGGGCTGTTTCAAGATGTATATCCTGAACATTCCAGGTTCTAAACCTATGTTTTGGCCTCAGAGATGGTGATTTCGTATCTCCAATAGCATTTACTTTCCCTGTCGCCTAATAAAACTAATTCAAGAAGTTAAAAAATATAATATACATAAGTAAGTACATATTTTCGGCTTGAAGATCAGCGTCAAAAAGGTAATGTCCTAGGATATTGATGTTCATGAGACGCTGGCCAATAAGCTCGGTGAAGATCAGTTGAAGCAGGTAGAAAATTTCCGATATTTAGGGAGCACAATAACATCAAAGTGTGATATTGACTCTGAAATCAACAGCAGGAGCGGTGCCGCGGCAGCAGCTTTTGGCAGGTTGAACAATAAGATCTTCCGTTCCCATGACCTCAAGCTATCTACAAAGGTAGCTGTATACCTGACTATAGTCCTGCCTAACATTTTATACCCAGTCGAAAAATGGACTACGTACCGCCGTCACATTAAAGGCAGCTTCGCTGGTACGGCCATGTCTCGCGTATGTCTGACGAACGAGTGGCCAAGCGTATCTTTTACTGTGAGTTACAGGAGGGCAAGCGAAAGCAAGGCGGACAACTGCTGAGATATAAGGATGTTGCTTAAGCACCACATGACGGGGTGTAAGATAGACCCGACGCAATGGGAGGATCTGGCGTGTAACCGGAAGAAGTGGAGGTCTCACGTGAAGCAGAATGTGCTCAGCTTTGAATTGCGTCGGCGCACTGAGATAGATGCTAAGCGTGACCGAACAAAAGCCCGACCAGCAGCGGTTGTTATTTACAATTATATTGACGGTGTTCTGACGTGTTCACAATGTGCACGAACCTTTAGCCACAAGATCGGTTACGTCAGCCATGTCAGAGCACACCAAAGAAGCTAAGGAGTAGAAGCGGTCGCCATAGCCGAAATCGGCTGGGAGGATTATTAATATTATTACATACATATGGTGTCATAATCATATTAGAAATCCATAAAAAAATAATAAGTTTATGTATGTATAGACATATATACATCACACATTTTTTCTTTTACCTTAAATACATGAATACATTACGCATTTTTGATGCAGTGGGTCTGTGACAGCAAGCTAAGTCTTTGACCTCAATAAAATAAATTAACAGGTCAGTGATAATGAATTAATTAATAACGACATATTTTTGTTTCATGTATATAATTAAGTCGTGAATTTATAATATCTTGCAATTAATAATAAAAAAGATATTCTACCAATCTATTTATAATAGAAAGGGCGCACGAAATATTTCCTTCCAGAAGTAGTACGTAGTGGTCCATTGGTGGATGGGGTCAATAAGGCTAACACTTCTCTAGCTTGTTCAGCTGTTCCTCTGTTTAGATTATTAATTGACAAGTATCGGCATGGTTAATAAATATATAAAAGTAATGACTACTTATTTCCTTAATGTGATGATTCCAGGACAACAATTATTGTCAAAATACAAAAATTTTATTCAAATTTCTTGTAAGAAATAGCTGCCGTTTTAGACCAGCCTTCGAAGATATGCTTAATTGCTTAGTCGAAACTTGTTTGTAGTCCTGTACTACCAATAATTATAGTTTTTAATTTATAAGGATTTAAGAGAAAAAGTCATGGCGTTTGCTCCACTCACATATTGTGACTAAATCTTTATTTATTGTGTTTACTCCTCAGGGAAATGGGATTTGCAGATCACCTACGTACAAGTGGAAGTAAAAAGAAATAGAAAGTGATAAATTATATATCAAAAAGGCAACAAGAAGCGGAGACGAGACATCCCCCTGGGGAACGCTGGGGATGATATGAGACCAGCATGAAAGTTTTTGTGAGTTTTATCTCTGCCGATGCCAAGGTAACAAAGCCATATGATCACAGTAGTAGTACTCTCTAAAACTGACCATAAATCATAATTCAGCGGATTAAGATCGGGACTAGACGACGGTCAATCATCAACTCTGATGAAGTCTAAAACGTTCGCTTCTAACCAAGACTGCGTGGACTGAGCTTAATGACCCGGCGCTGAGTCTTACTAGAAGGATCATGTCGACTAAGTGGACGCGACATGATTCTAGGTTATTCCTTATTTCCCGAGATATTTTTTTTTGTTTGCGGACAGGATTTCTTCAAATTCTTTACCTTACTGGACGGCCAGATCTTTCTCTGTCACAAACAGAGGAAGTCTCATTGTACCTATTGATAGCCCAGTACACAAACATTTGACTATTACCAAGTGTATGGAGAGTTTTAAAGATTGCATTTAGCTCCATACTTACTTTGTGTATTGCAATCACAGCGATTCTGTGATCATTACCACCCCACTGCATTTTAATGACGCAAAATATTATACAACGTATTGGCGGCAAATGAGAAAACACAATGAACAATCGTATAAAAATTACAGATTCCAAATTCAAATGTAATATTTTTTATATTTTATTTTTTATTGTAATAATATGTATGGCCAGACTAAGCACTTACGCAAAATAATGACAATATCGAATATATATATTTTCTAGGACTTATGGTTTTGTCGTTAATAAGGTAACTATAGCCCTTTTCATTCCAGTCTGGTTTTCTGAACGGTGTCTGATGTGCTTCACGGCAAAGGTGCAGTTTGTTATTGTGTTTTTCTTATTCTGGCTTAATATTACAACGTTCAACTGGTAAAAATGGTCATGATCTTAGCATGATGATGGAACAATTCCTTTATTCAATAAGTAGAATGATTAACCTCACCCAAGGTGATTGAATTTCCGTAGCCATGACAAGGCTTAAAACATAGGCGGTCAAAGTTTTTGAAAAGGTTTTTAATATTTAACCAATTTCTATGCTATAATATAATTCTTAGAAACCTGTACAAGTAACTAAGTCACTGTACCTAAATAACTAACTAACTTTTCTGGCTCAGTGTCCCAAAGTGTGTCTTGGCCTACGAAACCAGAGTTCTCCACCTCACACAATAACGATAGCTCACTGTAACTCAGCTGATATAAAAAAAATATTATTTTAAATTAAGAATACACAAATGATCAAGATTAATGAAAATATGCATATTTTATGTTATGCGCATATAATCTACAGCGCATATACTATGTTATCAGCCAATAAGAAAAACCAGAGTTCACTTACACTTTACTTTAACATTGAAAATATATTTCCTCTAACAGAAATATTCAATCCAAAATTCATCACCTGTTAAATACTTGAGTAATAAAACGACAAAATAAAATTTTGGGTTTTGATTTATTTCACTTTTAGTGTGCTAAAGTACAAATATATAAACACTTCAAATATCACAATAAAATTGCATACTACTAGTACAGTCAATCTGTAATTAAATCAGGAACAAATTACACGAGCAAATTTGACTTGATATATCGTTAGAGTGGCATGTAAGTAGCAGAATGGTAGTTTGGCGAAGTCTCATCTGATGCTGATTTTGAGAAAATCCAAAAAAAAATTTGAATTGCGTTTTTCTTCGAATCTATGGGTTTTAGGGAAAAGTTTATTTGAAAAAAAAAATGTAGACGACATTGTGAACTACATTTTATGTCATTGAAGTGACTTCGTAAGTCTTGAAATACAAAAGGTAGGTGGCGCTGATGCGTCTAAAAATTGGTTTTTCATCATTTTCGCTAAGAAAATGGTTTTTTATTTAAAAATTGTAAATGAGAAAGTTGTTCTTCTTCAAATTTGCAACAACTTATGTTTAAAAAAAAAATTTTACCACTTACCGTTTTTAAGCTATAGCTTGCCGACATAGAAATGACAGCGTTGGATCAACACTGTGAATTAACTGTTTTGACATTGATGTTATTGTAACGAATAGTTGAATAATTTAATAAATAAATGAATAAATTTTCACATTTTGCAAAGTTAGAAGGATGTGAAATGTTCGTAAATAAATGACCCCGCACGTTCTTTAGGAATTTTTTTTTTGTATTTCAAGTCTTACGAAGTAACTTCAATGACATAAAATGTAGTTCACAATGTCTTCTACATTTTTTTTCAAATAAACTTTTCCCTAAAACTCATAGATTCAAAGAAAAAAGCAATTCCATTTATTTTTTGATTTCTCAAAATCAGCAACAGATGAGACTTCGCCAGTCTCCCATTCTGCTATTTACATGCCCCTTTAACGATATATCAAGTCAAATTTGCTCGTGTAATTTGTTCCCCATTTCATTTTTTTTATTACAGATTGACTGTACTACTACATAATTTTATTAAATAAATCAATATAATAAGCATTCAAAAATATTAAAATCGGTAAGAATACATTTCGGTTTGTTTAAATTCGCTGTTTTATGATTTACTGGGATGATCTATGGGCCTTTGCGATGTATTTCAAGGCACGGGCAATTAGTGGTCGAATTTCAGAAGACTGGGGGATATTAAATTATGTAGCGTTAATTGTAATTAAAAAAATCGCTACCGTATTATCTCAGTATCATATTCTCACTTAAGCTTACAGTATTTATAACATTTAAATGCTATTAACAAAACAATGTAAAAATAAATTATAGTTTTTCTAATGTGTATATTTATGCGTGCGATAAAGTTTAATTTATTACTAGTTTCCGCCCGCAGCTACACCAGCGTGGATTTCGTACTTCAAAATAGAGATTGTCAATTCTTCCAAATGGAAGATTCTCAGCTCCTCCCCCGTAGGTTATAGGAATATTCATGCAAGATTTGAAGTAAATCCATGCAGTACTTTTTGAGTTTAGCCTGGACATACACACAGACAAACAGATATTAATTCTAAAAACTATATTTTTGGCTTCGATATTGTAGATCACGCCCCAAGTATTCTGTTAAATAAATTTTCAATGTACAGTTTAACTTTCTTACGATTTTATTATAAGTGTAGGTTAAAATAATAATTTACATTTATAGCAAAAGTATTTTTTTACCGCCACATGCTATAATAGTAAAACTAGAAACTACCAATATAACTATCATTATTGGCTTTGATGTGTATTATAAAATAGAACTATTAAGTTACTGTCTTAAACTACAATACGTCATGACAATATCGAGAGATATTTTTATAGAAATAATCGATTTTGTAATCTAGTTTAAATTATACTTTCACTTGGGTTGGGTGGTATCCATTCTCAACAGCAAAGTAGGAGATTGAGATTTCTTTACCCTCAGGGCTGTACCAGCCAAAAGATCCTTGAGAAACAACAGGAGCCACTTCTTCTTCACCGTTGTAGAAAACTCTGGGACTTCCTTGAGCTTGAGCGACAATGCCGTTGTTGGTTTCGTAACTATAGTGAAATTGTAAATCAAATATTTAACATTGGTTCAATATATAAAAGAAGTTAATAAAAAGTCTGAAACAATTTTTTACTTACGCGTAGTCGTATGCACCGTTAGAATTGATTTGGTTGACGAACTTCAAGGTCAGAACGATCTTAACTTACGTATCTTGGAACTGGGAGGGAAACGATTTTAAGCAGAAGGGAATACGGAGGATTCTTGAGCTACTGGGGTATATGAAACGACAGAGGCTACTGGAGCTACTGGGGCTATAACAGGTGCTGCGACGCGAACTGCTGGTAGTACTGAGACATCAGTGACCTTGAGAGTAGCTGATGCTGACCATGATGTAGGTGTCACTGACCATGGAGCAGGTGACACTGACCATGAAGCAGGGGTAGGAGTAGCAGTTACTTCAATAATACTAGCAGGAGTAGGAGTAGCTGCGGCAGATAATTCTGATTGTACCGATCCAGAAGCTGATGCAGAGAAAACTGATGGGGCAGGAATAGCAGATACCTCAAGAGAAGCAGCTTGAATAGGAGCAGGCTGGGCGATTAATTCTGGCTGGATAGATACAGAAGGTGAAGCAGAGAAGACTGATCGGGCAGGGAAAGACGATGCGGTAAAGACTGGTTTAGCGGTGAAAGAAGATTGGGAAGCGATAAGTGGCCTTAAAGTGGCAGTAAGAGGGCTATTGTAGACTGATGGGTTAGCTTCGTTCTTGGCAGCTGCCCTGGGTTTGTACACCAAGGGACTGATGGTGGTATATTGGAATTGAGCGCTGGCAACAGCCAAGACGCATGCCAAAGCAATTACCTATAATGATACACATTACAATTATTATAATGTTATCGCTATTCTATCAATCTGTTATTTGTTAATAAAGTGAAATAATGTTTAAAAGAAATAAAATACTTACAGACTTCATCTTTACAATTCCTTTGCCAAAGTTTGACACCGAATGCTGAATATATATCAAAAGAATAACAACAATCAGCGTTACTAGGTATAGAACTAGTTATCCCAGAATACTTATTTAATTAACATAATGGTCGTCGTTTCGTTCGCTTTTCCCCCTATTATAAACATAGAAGCGTCATCCTTAGGTATATGTTATGTTATCCTAAAATTCGCATTTCATCATAGGAATTTCATTTTTTCTCATCACTACGGTCGGTGCAACCCGGTCGAAACGTCAGGAAAAAAATCGGTATAATTCGTGTTAATGTATAATATGTATAAATTAAATAATCATGGAACGCGAAAGTTTAAAAGTATTAAGGCGCTATGGGTCCCAATTGCGATCTGCCTAGTTAATATTGCGGGGAGGGCGCTCGAAAATAGAGACAATATTTAGATTAATATTATTTTGTAAAAATAACCATACGCTTATATAAAAAAGTGACTCCGTAAATTTCTTTGATTACTTATTAGGAATAGATACATATTTAATTTGTTGAAAAAACTTTCATAGTCATTGAATAGTATTGATTTATAAATTGATGGAAACGTTAAAAATAGTGTTTTTTCATGAAAGTTTACGATTTTTTTCTATCGAGGCAAAATTCTTTAATCGTGTTTCGACGACCAGAGCACGATGCCGTATTTAGTATACACTAACCACAACTAAAAAAATATGATAATCAATAGTTTTGAATATAAGTAAGCACGGATTGACAAATTTGGAGCCCATTTCGCCTTAATTGTAAAACTTGATAACATAGCAAACACAACATTCAAAATTTACATTTATATTGTACTTTGGACTTCCAGTTGACCTAGAAGCATGAAATTTGACAAGAAGTAAGAATCCAAAAATTGGTAAATTATAATAAAAAATACTGAAAAATACTTGTTACAAAGTTAATAATAGTTCGTTTCATACAAAATTAGTGAATTTCATACAGAACATGCATAAGTTGTAATGTTCATCAACCTGCTGTTGATTGTGGATCAGAATTGAATTTTTCAGGTTTCATTTACTTGAAAATTATTCACTAAACAGAATATAAATCTGATTATGTTTTTTATGATATACGAGGTAAACGAGGAGATTTAAATCATTACAGAACATGCATAAGTTATCTACTATTTTCCGGAAGACTAGGACTCTTGCACTCGCGTTACCAGCCTTTAAATACTTGGTATGTACTTTTTTTTTAAACTACTAAAGCGTGTGGGTTCCGATCTCATGTGATATACACATAAGGATACTGATATACACATACACGTGATATACACAGGAATTTGTGTTCCGACTAGGGCAGCTGTTTCTACAGTACAGTGAGCATTGGCGATTAACTCGCTATATTGTGAATTTAGAATGAGTGAGAGAGAAGAGCGTGAATCTTTGGGTTTATAATCGTAATTGAAAATTGGAGGATTGTAATGATAAACTTTTGGTAAGAGCCAGCACATAGGCACACACCAAGAACATTTTACCAGGATGACTACCGACGGCCAGTAACAACCGCTTACCTTGACGAAATAGCATCCTTCGTCTCTGCCCTTCAACGTTTCACCGGCTACTTACAACCTGCTGCGTTGCTGCTGCTCCTAAGTACGACGGCATGGCCATCACTTTTATGACATACTAGCTTCCGCCCGCGGCTTCGCCCGCGTGGATTTCGGACTTCAAAAAATATTCAAAATGTTAACTTATTATGTTATTCTGATATGAAAGCTATATTACTGTAAAGTTTCATGAAAATCCGTTCAGTAGTTTTTGTGTGAAAAAGTAACAAATATTCTTACAAACTTTCGCATTTATAATATTAGTAGGATATACACCCAACATAATCCGTATATTATATAGATACGTAGCCCTTATTGAGCTCATCCACTAATGGGCCACCACCAACTATTTATCTAAGAATAAAATATTTCCTTTTCTATTTTGGTAAAATGTTTTGTATTACTCATTGCATAATATTATAAATGCATGACATAAATGAAATAATAATAGTTATTAATTAATTCAATAGTGAATTAGCGACAGCTCTGACCTGTTATTTTATTTTATTGAGGTCAAAGACTTTGCTTGCACATACCTAGTGCGTCATAAAAGATTTTTTTTATGTTTTTTAATTTTATTTCTTTATAAAACTAAAACTCGCAACCAAATATTGCAGGAGGAGTTTTTTAACATCTTATATTTATTGTAGAAGTCTAGACCCTATGCTTTTTAAACTTTTTTTTTTTGGTAATGCAGGGAAATTCGTTTACGCACGCTACCCAGGAACCTGGGTGCCTCAACCGGGTACAGTGTCGGGCTTGGCAATTGGGTTGCCCCTACCAACTAAAACCTTGCTAAAGGCACCTCTTCAGCCGCTATCTGGGGCCCCCAGATCTACAAGCAACAGGATCCTTCCAACGACAGGATGGCCTCGGTGAAAAAGTCAGACTTCTCCTCTGAACAGTCCCTACTACAAGGTTGAAACAGTGCTATGGGGTCAGATTCTCTTCCTGACTCCTGGTCTCCTGCTCCAACGGAACACGCACTGCCGGTAGTCCCAGTCCACGGCGTCATCTGCTGATTCAGAGGAACGGGTGGAAGACCTCCCAGCTGAGCTGATCTTAGTTTGGCCTCTCCCCCCAATCCTGTCCAGTATGGGAAGCCCTGTCCGGCATAGCCTTCGGAATCATAGAGACACGCAAGCCCCCCACCATGACAAGGTGGCATCTTCGGATGATGCTATGTAAACCTGTGGTAAAGGTCTCCAGCATCTTACTTTTGGGCTTAAGGAATACAGTAGTATAAAAGAAAATAGCTTAACGTCTGT
>LUGF01043707.1:299289-353131 GCA_001625245.1 Calycopis cecrops
GGGCTTGGTCGGGCTCGACGTTTGGTACGCCCCTACCGACTAAACCCCTGCGGGTGCCTTCAGCCGCTATGATTGGAGGGCCCCGGATCTACAAGCAACAGGGCGCCTCCAGCGACAGGCTGGTCTCGGTAAGAAGGCCAGACTCTTCCTCCCCAGGGACTGTCCGGCTGCCTTTGAATAGTCCCTTACTCCACGATGGAACCGTGCAATGGGGTCAGGTTCCCATCCTAACCCCTGGTCCCAATGCTCCAACGGAGCACACCTCGCCGGTCGTCCGAATCCACGCCGCCATCTGCTGATACAGAGGGACGGGTGGAGGACTTCCGGCGCTGGACGCATCCAGAGCGGGCCTCGGCAAAGCCCACCCGACGCGTCCGCACCCGGGATCCCTCTTAGTTCACCGTGGGAGGCATGCTCAAACCACGGCTACTAAGCCCTCTCACCGCGACAAGGTGGAGATCCGTCGAGGGGGATGCTATGTAAACCTGTGGTAAAGGTCTCCAGCATCTTACTTTTGGGCTTAAGGAATACAGTAGTATAAAAGAAAATAGCTTAACGTCTGTTTGCTCTGTGTGTGAATTTATAAAGTTTTAATTATTAAATATTATTAAAATAATAATTATACTCATTAGTAAATACTTATGAGTGGAAAAAAGAAATAATATATACTTAGTGTTTTTTTCATCCCATTAGTATAATTATATTATAGTAAGTAGGTACTCATTTTAACAGGAATGATGTAACAGGTTATGGTTCTTCATACCTATTGAAGTTTATGTTATGTTAAATAATTTTATTATAATAGGCACTAACATAAATGTCATCTCGTATCAACAATAGGTTGGACTTAAACATACTTGTGGTTATTGTCCGTTGAATTTTAGAATTTAGTACCTTTTGTAATAGAAATATTTTGCACGAGAATCCCATACATAAACAGCAATGGATCAATAATGAGAATTTTTTGTAAATGTTGCAAATAACATTGTTTACTAATTAGCATGTAAGGATAACTAATAGAACATTATTATAATGTCCTTCGAGTCGAATTTCGTCTACGGCGGCCATCTCTATACAGAGGCTATCTGCGCTAGACATATTATAGTGTACGCGTGTTGCGCAGTCACAAGTTGTCTCTGTATTCCCTCATTCTCTTATTCTCATAGGAGGGCAGTTCGACACGATCGGAAAAAAATCAGGCGCAGCCCAGATTTGATAGTGAACGAGACACGAATGTGTAACACCGCAAGTTCTCATACTTCGGTTTTACTTCTGTATTATTACATACACAATATACACAAATTATTACTAAACAGTTGCTACCCGTCAAGTTAAAAAAGTGCAACAATAATATAGTATCTCTAGGTATTAAGCGATAACTTCTGTGATCGTGGATCCGATAAAATGGAAATATGTCGTCTTCGGATCAGCATTAGTCATCCATAGAATGCCTTCAGAGATCTCCTGCAAATTGAAAGCAAAAAGAAAAAACAAACTAGGCGATTCTAGCCAAACGAGCGGTCGTATTGAGAAGAATGATGCAATTAAACCTTCTAACGGTTCACTAGTTATTCTGAAACTGCACGAAACACAAAAGCATATCCGTCACTTGACGCTAATCTGCCTAATCAGAGTGAAAGGTACTTATAGGTAGTAGTAGGTAAAGGTACACTTGCATTTGTCGCACTTGATTACAAGATTTATGACAACAGTGGTCGCGACCCCAGTCTCCCAGTGTGGGGGACATCCACCCACACACCTTTGAGATGTTGACATGCTTGTACGTCCCGTTAGTAACCCTCAGTGTACGAGTCCGCTGATTGATTTAAATGATTTGTATTTTTCTACGACGACCGATATAATAGTAGTTTATGCAACTGTCGTATAATGAAGGGTATTAAAACTCGAGTCTGTTTTTATGAAGTTTTCGAGTTTCATAATAGTAACACGAGTGTTTTAATACCCGTGTTATATGCAGTTGCATACACTACTTTATCTTCACTAATGCAATTAATCAATTAATAAAATATTGCGAAACATTAAATTCATGCCTACGTCACATCGCGCGCCGCCTTTAAAATCTAACCAATGAGAGCGCAGCTGCAGCGCGCGCAGGGCCAATCAGGAGCGAGCGCGCGTTGTTAAGGATTTTGACATAAGGCTCTCTCACCACTCTCTTTCTCTCTCTCTCGCTCTCACACAGTGTTATAATGAGATTTTACGATACCGATTTGGATATTATAACATCATGTCAAATTGCTTAAATTGAGTTTTTTGTTGTCTGAGCTATAACAGTAGTTATTATAAGTCAAGTATTGAAAACATAAGTAGAATGTTACAACATTAGTGTAGATAAAAATCTTATCAATCGAATCAACCTTCTAGATGGTTGTTGAACAGTCTGGATTCTGAACCTTAATAGAGAATGTAAAATGCTGTAACGGCAATATTATATGAAATTGATTAGAACGACAGTAACGTAATCTGTCGTAAATTTTCCTTACCAACTCAGAAACCTTTGTGTGCTACTTTGCTGTAGATCATCACATTTGCGATTCTATAAAATACATACAAATAAAATTATTTTTCTATAGGTACATGTATACTAAGATTATTTTAATCATATGCAATACTTCCGAGAAATTTCATCGCCAAAATGTGGAATGAAAATGTTTTCATTTAAAATAAAATTCGACCCGATTCAAGAACCGATTGAGCAGAACTGGCGAAACCATCTTCGAGAGAATCAGTGAAGTTTGCTACAGTGTTTTCACATTCCCGCTAATTATTGCTACGTTCTACGTACGTCTACTGGCTAACATTTCATTTTTAGCATATTAGCCACAGGACAGCACAGTGACAAAATCACAGTCGTCGGTATGGTAAAAACCAGCCCATCGACTGCGCACTATTTTCATGATAATGGCCTGGCATACTTAAACTCCGCCTATTGTTGCTTCATTGGATACGAAGCTTGTGTGACCTTATCCAAGGCAATGGAAGTTCTATTACAACATAGCAGGCACAACCTTGTAAAATAGTACTGATGTTTGATTTTGTGATCTCATTCTAAGAAACCTAGACAAGTCATTAAGGCACTGTATATCCAACAGACATTTAAAATGAAATTAAAGATCTTCTTCTAGAATCTTTAATTTTAAATAGTATTTTAGTACTATAAAAACATGTACTCTTGCTTACTCTGTAATCAACCAATAAGAAAAAGCAGAGTTCAAATACTTCAACATTTATACATGTCCTGTAACTCGAATAAAGTGTTAAATCTCAAATTCATTTCTATAATATAATTAAATGATGGGGTAAAAAAACGACAAAATAAATATATTTGATTTTGATTTATTTCACATTTTGCACACGAAAAATGAATTAACACTTCAAATACCACAGTAAAATTGTATAACTACATCATTTATTAAACTAAATCAATAGTAATCAATTATAAATATTAGATTCGGTGTAATTACATTTAGGTATGTAAATTTGCTGTTTTATGATTTACTGGGATGATCTCTGGACCTTTGCGATGTGTTCCAAGGCACGGGCAATTAGTGGGGGAATTTCAGGAGCCTGGGGAATGGCTGAGCCCTGGAAAAGAAAAATGCAGGTGTGAAATCCTGTAAAGTTTAACTAATCATTCCACTGAGACGTCACAATAATATCTCAGTAAAAACTAAAGTATTACTTATTATACAGTTTTATTAATAATAATTAATTAATCTAATGTTTTTCATTTACAGCATTATGGCATTACCTACAATATGTTAACAATTTTATTGTAAAATTATTATCAATAGGTAATTTCGCACCACTATAATGTCAAAATGTAAAACACTGCCAATAGCACCATTGTAGGCATTTATTGTTTAACAAATTATTGAACTATTAAGGTACAATCCAGAAACAACTGTGTTTCACAAAAATCAGTCTGGATACGATTGCAGTAACAATTAATTGGATATGTAATCGATTTTTTTTTATTCAGCCTATATTATCCCACTGCTGGGCAAACCCCTGCCTCCCCCAAACTTAATCTAATATAAATTACATTTTCACTTACGGTTGGGTGGTATCCAGTCTCATCAGCAAAGTAGGTGATTGAGATTTCTTTACCCTCAGGGCTGAACCAGCCAAAAGATCCTTGAGAAACAACAGGAGCCACTTCTTCTTCACCGTTGTAGAAAATTCTGGGACTTCCTTGAGCTTGAGCGACAATGCCATTGTTAGTTTCGTAACTATAGTAAAAATATAAAAGAGATGTTTAACATTGGTTCAATATATAAATAAAGTAATACAAAGTCTGAGACAATTTTTTACTTACGCGTAGTCGTATGCACCGTTAGAATTGATTTGGTTGACGAACTTCAAGGTTTGAGCAGAACGATCTTCACTTACATATCTTGGAACTGGGAGGGAAGCGATTTTGGCAGAAGGGAACACTGGGGATTCTTGAGCTACTACTGGGGTATATGAAACTACAGAGGCTACTGGAGCTACTGGCGCTGGAGCAGGTGCTGCGACGCGAACTGCTGGTAGTACTGAGACTTCAGCCTTGGGAGTAGCTGATGCTGACCAGGGGGCAGGTGTCACTGACCAGGGGGCAGGTGTCACTGACCATGAAGCGGGTGACACTGACCATGAGGCAGGGGTAGGAGTAGCAGTTACTTCAAGATAGCTTGCTGGAGTAGGAGCAGCTTGAACAGGAGCAGGTTGGGCGATTAATTGTGGTTGGATAGATACAGAAGGTGAAGGAGAGAAGACTGATCGGGCAGGGAAAGATGATCCAGCGAAAACTGGTTTAGCGTTGAAAGTAGATTTGGAAGCGATAAGTGGCCTTAGAGTGGCAGTAAGAGGGCTATTGTAGACTGATGGGCTAGCTTCGTTCTTGGCGGCTGCCCATGGTTTGTACCCCAAGGGGCTGATGGTGGTGTAATGGAATTGAGCGCTGGCGACAGCCAAGACGCATGCCAAAGCAATAACCTGTAAAAACACACAGTATAATTTAATAATATCAGTATTTTTTTTTATTAGAATAGCATTTTAAAATATACAAAATACTTACAGACTTCATCTTTACTATTTCTTTGCCGAATTAGAGACCGAATGCTGGCAAAAAAATTAGCACATGCTTATATACGTGAAGACGACCAACAAAATATTATGTTACTAGGTATAGAACTTGTTATCCCAGAATACCTAATTAATTAACATAATGGTGCCGTAAAAATCGTTGGAGAGTTTCCAGTTCGAACCATGCTTTCAATAAAACTTCACGTAGTGAATTTTGTCCAGGAAATATTATCGAATACTAAAAAGTAAATATTAAAATAGTGAAAAGCGTCTCAGTTCATTGACTCCATTTATTTTCTTTAATAATTCATTAGCAAAGCATAAAAAACTCGTAAGTCAAAGGTCACATAAATCAACATCAACAGGTATGATTATAATAATTAAAGTATTTTTGTTTATAGACATCACACGCCGTCTTTCCTACAAAAATAACTTCATCCATAAATCTTATATTATTCTGGATTAAATCCTTAAATTTTAATGTCTTATATCATTTTTCTGATATAAAAAGCGTAACCTTAAAATAGGTTATGCTGTGTATTCGGCACCTATGTTAAGAGCAAACTGTTTTTACAAAAAATACTTACTTAAGAATTAAGTTTAGATCCAAAGTATAGTAAAATCTATAAGTAACTCTTAATATAACTATTGTTCGGTATTTAATATCAGTTTTATATTTTTATTCACTTAACTTTCAGATTCTCTACAGTGTACTCTATCTTCAGAGACTCTATAGTGTACTTTTGATTTATGCTTTTATTTATTTTAGAATCGATTATTCTATAACTGAAATCAATAGGTCGCTACATTAGATCGCACTGCATTTCATGATAGTCTTAAACATTCGCTGAACGTGTTTCCGCTCTTTATGCAATTACACAAAATTACACTTTTCGTTTAGCTATCAAGAATCCGTAAAAAAACATGAAACACCTAATTTTAAGTTAATGTAATAGGTTACGGTATAATCACTTTGTTTCTGTATGTCATTTCGTTTTCTAAAGTTTTGAATGTGAATGCAAACTTGGACAATAAGGTGTTAATAAATTTGATATAAATTTTAAAAATTGAGTTTGTAGGTTTAGTAGGTGTATTTAAAGTAAGATCATCAGAGAGATAAGTACATCTAAAGCAACACAATCAAATTATCATATTTTCTATGGAAGCGAACGATAACTTATTCCTATGGGGTACTTCCCGTTGATTTAGAAGTATGAAGCTTAGAGTTCAATTAAAGGTAAGAATCCAAAAAATGGTTAAATTACTCAAAAAATGTGATGTTTCTTTTAGTAATTAAACAATCCAAAAAATTGTTAAATTACTGAAAAAAAAGTTTTAATCCCTTATCCACACAAATGTTTATCAATGCGCCTTTTTCAGATATTGTGTAGTCATAATTTATCTTTGGAAATAGTGGTGAAAAATCTGGTAGTGTGGTGAAAAAAAGAAGAGATGAAAATTTTTTTCAATCTTTTGTTTCCGAATTAAAAAATATACAATTTTTTATTTCAAAATAGCAGTTTGGACGGACAATAGTCATTTTATACTATCAGACGACGTAAACTTTTCTGATTCTACTTAAAAAACGTTGAAACATAACGACATTCGTCGGTTATATTATGATTTGTAAGTTAACAGTTCCTCGTTATATCCGTTTAATATTTCGACACGGAATATAATTATAATTTATCTATTTAAATTCTCCATCAGTCTCACGCTGTTCGCTATCGACATATGATGCGTGTATTATTAGCACGTGCCATAACAATTTGTTTAATAAACTCCAAGAAAGCAGCTGGTTTATTGGATATATAGTATGTGTAAGTTCATTTGCAATCCTGATTATTTTAGATTTTAGCTTTGTTTTTGTTAGTTGCTGTTGCTAATGCAGTTGCGTTCATTTGATGGCTCTATCGGTTATCCACGCACCGTACAACGACAGCATACTTTTAAGTCGATACCATGTCAGCCTGAGGTACCGCCCATGTAGAGGGTATGCAATGACGTATGTCACTAAATACCTCCTAGATAATGTTTACATAAGTAAGTAATTATGTAAAGAAGATTTATTTATTCCAATGTTTCTTCTCTCAATTTTATCAATTGCAAGACCCTATAAATAAATGAAATAAAACAAACAATGAATGCGACATTACTGACCTGTTTTTAATTTTCATTGAGAGGTCAAAGACTTAGCTTGTTCTCATGGACGGTCTGCGTCAGAACTCAGAAAGGCGTTTTTTGAATTATGTATGTATGTAAAATGAAAAAAGATAATGAAAAAATATATTATAATTATGTATAACTTTATTAAATTTCAATGGTTAGTATGAAAATGATGCAGATTATGCGTATGTATTTATTTGTTAAATATACATATAATAACTTTTGTATTTTTATTTTATCCCTAACTGATTTTTCGGACATGATATATATTTAACATGCTCGTACGGCATACCGCTCATTTCTCATTGTCAGTCGATCAAAAACTGTCAAATTCTAGCCATAAAATAATTGGATTTGACAGTTCTTGGCCGACTTTTAAAAAAGGAGGTTCTTAGTTATAAAAGAAAATTGTCACATTTTTTAGAGATTTTGTTATGTTAACCGACTTAAAAATAAAGAAAAGGATATACCTAATATAAAAGTTGTACTAACCTACTACTAGTGTACCTATTCGATATTTGCATTTGTGATAGTTGCACCATACCTGCAGAAAAAAAAATTACCTGTCTTGCTCTGTTGGTCGATTATTCACCAGGTGAGAAGAAAATCTTATGATGGTCTAGGATGGATGGCAGCAGAGATCGGTAGTCTTGGCGTTCATTGAGGCCTATACCAAGCAGTGGATGTTTGTACGAGGTAGTGCCACACTGTATGCATGCATGCAACAGAATAAGACCGGCACGACCGGCGACCTCTCGCTTACATGATATCGGCGTAAAGTGACAGCTGTACTATTCGTGCTGTGTGTAAGTAGACGGTGGACCATGTAAGGGAAAAGAAAAAGGAGGACAACGCATCACTATAACCTTTATGCGGATGTCTTTTGGCGTCGGTGTACCAATTTGTGTACCTCACATCATAGGGTGAAAGTAGGATACTTCTGACACACCGCAGTATATGCGGATGTCTATTGGCGTCGGTGTACCTATTTGTGTACCTCACATCATAGGGTGAAAGTTGGATACTTCTGACACACCGCAGTTTATGAGGATGTCTATTGGCGTCGGTGTACCTATTTGTGTACCTCACATCATAGGGTGAAAGTAGGATACTTCTGACACACCGCAGTTTATGCGGATGTCTATTGGCGTCGGTGTACCTATTTGTGTACCTCACATCATAGGGTGAAAGTTGGATACTTCTGACACACCGCAGTTAAAAGATGATATCTACAGACGGTAGTATTTTTACTTATTGATACTGCACGTCATTTATAACTCAACATTTTGATATTATAACCACTAGAAAACATTGATGCAATTCATTTGTTTGATAATAATAATTTAATGCTTGACAATGACGTTTGCGAGACTTTTTGCTTTCGAGACTTAAAAACTATGATTATATAATTTGACAATTAAACCAAATACCTACCTATCAGAATGCAAAAGAAAAAAATGTATATTTTCCTTGTTCACTGATAAACATTATGAAGTGGTTTTTAAAATGTTGTCAAATCGCCTATTATAATATAACAGGTGTCACTAACGTGCCAAACGCCTCAACACGTGTTAAACATTTCACACTATCGGAATGGAGCCCAGAGACATAAATGTATTATACTTTAAATTCTTAACTCTTTAATTAAATTAATTCAATGATCAAATGTTAATTTAATAATAAGCTCTTTGTGCGTACATACATCAAGCTTATTGGGAATTTATAAATCTCTATAATAGTTTATAATAAATACATTTTATATATTAAGCAATGGAGGCAAATACACAGTCACAACTCACATTTAGTACATCTCTCACCTGACACGTCACTATACTTGGATGATTTAATGGTTACTGTTTATCTGAGTCAAGTCGCCCAGAGGAAAGCCGGTGAGCCACCAATGCGTGCTGCATCCATCACACTCTCAAAGTGTATATTTATAGAAATTTCGGTTCAATGACTTTGTGAATGGAAGATTTTTATTTAGAAGCAGTACCTCGTTGCATGTATGCCTCCCAATTAGGCCAGCACGATCGGTGTAGTACCTCTGGTTTACATAATAGCGGCATATTAAATTACCAGTTATGCTGTCGCGTTTCGTGCGGTGTACTAGTAGCTAGCAGCCCCAGGATGGGGAGGAGAAAGAATGAGCCGCATCTTAATAGCCTCTATGGGGATGTCTATGGGCGTGAGTACTCATGAAAAAGGCTCCAACTGCTAATTTGCCTCCTATACAATAAAAAATGAGAGTCTGCCGATTTCCAGCATGATTGTAGCGACTCTGGAAAATTATGGAGAGCCATGGTCTCCTTCTGCCTGACAATGATACCTTGGCCGACGATCGGAGCAGAGTGATCTACAGGGGATCTATTTCGTCGTTGCTGGGAATAAGTAGGAGACCCTGTGAGCATCTTCTTTCTCAGAGACTTTGTGTGGTACAATTATGGGTGCCGCAACAAGGGCCTGAGGTCAAGGGAGCATGTTGCAATTCAGGATCACCTTAATTGCCTAATAAGGATGACAGCTTCATGTTATTTTAGTAAGTTACTACGTGGGTATATTCTAAAACATTGGCTGACTTTGAACACCCGCGCGTCACGGACTGGTAACCGAGACAAGGCATATCAATTCAGCTTAAAAAAAACTATAAGTATTATTAACACATATCAATTTAATAACAACATTAATCACAGATCATGCACTAAATAAATAAATAAGAATTTATACATAGACCTTACATAACTTTTTTTGTTGACGCGAGGGAATACATTTACGTACTATTTCGATACCTAGAAGCTCTTATGGCCCCTAGACCTGTGTGAGACTCTACATTTGGGGATGCAATATCGACTAAATTACCACTATAATTGGAAGGTACCGGATTTGCAGGCAACAACAGGATCCCTCCAGCAACTGGCTGGACTCGACGAAAACGCCAGACTTCTCTGTCTAGAGGCCATACAGATGCGCTGCCTTCTTCTCTCCTCCCGCCTTCGAACGGCCACCGGCTACATACACACCACATGAAACGCGACAGCACAGCTTTCACTTTACGCCGGTCTCGTGTAGGCAAAAGGTACCTCCTCAGTCGTGCCGACCTAATTCTGCTGCATGCAAGCACGCAGTGTGGCACTACCTCTTACTATTCACAATACTATACATGTTTTTATATTTATTTCACAATGAGTGTACGTGTTTCGATGATGTATAAATCCTATTTTAATATTAATATTATAAATACAAAACTTAGTACAAACTTAGTACATCAATTTGATTATTTGAATAAATAATCTATTTTATAACAAATCGTTTTGACTGTAGAGTAATAAGCTTTATACAGAGTGTCAGTTCTATAATAATAAAATAAGCATTCTACTATTGTACATTATTGCTGACAGATCTGGGACACCTCAGTATAGACTAGGCAAACAATAAAAGAAAGACTTTAGTGTATATTCGGCTTAGCTGTAAATATCACACACTCACGTAATACAGGTACGTAAACAACGAAATAGAACAGGTAAATATTGTGAATTTTCTAGGAATCACTTTGGATAGTAAATGTTTATGGCAGGCACACACCGAAAATATTTGTAACTTAATAAATTTGTATATGCTTTGAGCACGCTTAATAAGACCATAGATAAAAAGGCTGTAATTATGGCTTATCATGGTTATGTGGCATCAGTCTTAAGATACGGGGTAATATAGTACCTACCTATGGGGAAATGGCTTAAACATAAATAGTGTATTTTTAATCCAAAAAAATGTATTTGAGCTCATGCTGGTCCGCTTGATTCATGCAGGCCACTATTCAAATGACATCTATTTATATATCACTGTGTATTTTCGTGAAAAAACATCCTGAGCTCTTTATAATATAGACCTCAATAAAATAGATGATAAGTACACTCCAAGGGATCCAACTCGACTTGCAATACCAAACGGAATATTGATATGTTATCGTAAAAGTTGCTTCCAATGGCAGTTAAAGTGTACAGTGAAATTCCAAAAAATATGAGAAGCCAATCCAATAAAATATTTTAAATGTAAACAGAAACAATGGTGAATTGAAAAATGTTATTATGATATGAAGGAAGCAAATAAGGTATTATTAAATTAGGACATAATATCACATACTATTATTATTACTATTTTGAATTTATTTAGTTTATCTTGATTACCGCATTTATTACCAATTGAATTAATTATGACATTTTATTAATCTAAATTTAAACGTAAACGACATATTTAATAGTAATGATATGACATTTAATGTAAGTAAATTAAGTATAGAAATCTGTGTATTGATTTAATAATAATAACTGTAAACATTTGCATGCTGAATGTTTAGTAAGAATGTTGGAATTTAATTAATTATATCAACAATCATCTTGCATACCATGTTCCTGCAAATAAATATATTCTATTCCATTCTATTCTATTCTATACCCATTGGATCACCACCCTATTGGTGTGTAATATGCTATTGATGATGTGATGTAGTTCATGAAAAAACATTTTATTGTAATGTTTTTTCGACTCGATGACTTTCATGATCATTATCATAAACATTATCGTTCTCATCCGACGATCATCAACATAAACATCATCGTTCTCATCCGACTTTATCGGTCCACTATAACATGACATAAGCCTCTTTTAATTGCCGCTAACTCGACCGATCTTGTTAAACACATCCATAACGGATCGGGCGGAGATCTTCTTCCCAAATGAAATAAAGAAAGATAACGAAAATGTTAAATAGAGGTGGCTCTGCATCTTCACATCAGTGAATTGATATTATTATTTTATATTAGTATTCATTTATTATATTATATATATAATCCATTATAGTATTTTTTTAAATTTTCAAGTATGTCTCTAAAACTTTATCCTTAAAACCGCACAACATTAAATCTATGTGCAGTTTCGACACGCGACTAGAATTTACTGAATTTATTTTAAAAACGTAAAATAATTATAAATCTTCCGAGTACTTTTAATAACTTATGACATCAGGACATCTGTTGTCTCAGTCCACCCGTGGACGTCTGTTGTCTCAGTCCACCATGGTTGCCGTATAGCTTCTGAAACGTCTAGAATGTAAAATACATAAATAGACCGCGATAAAATCCGTTAAAATATTTTTATTACAGAATGTAATTCTGAAAGGAATGGTGCTGTGAGATACGTAAAAGGCGATAAGCGTACCACTGACGCTCAGCCAGATATTGTTTCTTAAATAGTTTCTTATATACGTATTTTAAGAAACGATTAAAAAAAATCAAACTTATATTAATATAATATTCAAATAAAATAATAATATTGTGCTGGTCAACAAAAGCAAAGGTCAAATCTAAGTGCGAGATAATATATATCTATGTTATTATTGCTGTTTTTCCAGTTACCCTGTTGCTATTGCAATTTTTTTTTCTTATACTAGTCCTAATTTTAGTCACATGACGTATTCTAAAATAGATATGGTAATTACATTCAGTTATCAATATAATAAGATCGCTAAGGCGGAAATCCGTAAAGCGTGCCGATACTTACCTCATACTTTAACCACCTAAATCTTAGCTTCACATTTATAGATTTTATTTATCGGTTAACTTTTTCTTCACCTAAGACAGTGTGTGTTAGGCGAAGAAAAAGTTAACCGATTTCTTAAATATTATGCAAATATGAAGACGTACATTTTGATTTTATTATAATACATCGTTCAATATAATTTAAGATCATATAAAGTTCAAGGGCATCCAAAAGAAACAAAAAACTATTTGATATGAGTCATTTTATGCTTCGCAGTTATTTTAATACGACTTATTACAGATTCTATTTTGAAGAACTATTTTTGTGTGGATAATATAGTAAGTTTTTGCTAAGTCTTCGACATTGTCAACTTAAGCTTGAGCTCGGACAAGTAACGAAGGACTATAAATAATGAATTTGTCTAAGCCTGTGAGTTAGGTCAGAAACAAATCTAAGCATACTTTATTGATTTTAACCTATGACTGAGTAACGATGCGCTTCGTATGACATCATCTTTTTGCATTAGTTTCACGTTAGAGAAAAATCCTGGATTCCCTTATATGATCATTTTTTTCAGTGTAAGTAGAGAAGTAAAATATTTAAACATGACTCTAGCAATAAAAAAATATACATAGTTATGTATAGTTAAAAGAAAAATATAGCGACATTTTAGCAATAATTATAGATAGATATTAGACTTATTTTAGTATTGGGTAAAGAGGAAAGCAAACAAACAATTAAATTAATAACTCATACAATAATTTATTTCACTCTTTGTACAAACATAAAAATTTTAACACTTTACAAATAACGATAATAACACCCATACAACATATGTGTATATTTATTATAATCGATAATAATTTACAATATTAAATTCGGAGTGATTAAATTTAGGAATGTTTAAATTCATTGGTATTTTAAATTTTCCTGGGGTGTGTGCGGGTGTATTCCAAAGCGCGGGCGATTAGTGGTGGGATTTCAGGAGCCACGGGGATGGCGGATCCCTGGAAATAAAAAAGCATGTGTTAAAATAATAAATACATATGTGTTTGGATGGGTTATGAGGGCAGATAGGGCTAGTAAGAGGTAGTGCTATGTTGTATTGCAGCGGATTTGCGCCGGCAACACCGACAGAGTATCTGTCGCTCACACGACACGTAAAGTGATAGCTGTGCTGTCGCGTTTCGAGCGCTGTATGAGTTTCCGGTGTCCCGTGAAGAGGGAAGGAGGGACGAGGGTTACGCATCGGTGTAACCACTATGCAGATGTGTTTGAGTGTCGGTATTCATCAAAAGTCACGGACTTCTCTTTTGCCCCACCATGTTATAAAAATATACCATTTAAGTAAAAAAGCTGAATCATTAACCTGTATATTAATGTGGCAGTATAATATATAATAATATATACTTTTCTGCGAATAAAATCTTTAAGCTAAAGTTCAATACTTTTTTAAATAATGTGAAATATGGCTACTCAACATCTTTTATATTACTTATTTTACAAAATATATTTTATGGATGGATTTTTAATTCAATGTGATAGAAATCGCTATTTATAAACTGTCGTATCACCTTTCTTCTAGCAATAGTATCTAGTAATGATATCGATACCAGTTTAGAGTTAATGAACTAGATAAACTGATAATAAAATATAACTTACGGTTGGGTGGTATCCAGTCTCATCAGCGTAGTAGGAGATGGAGATATCTTTGCCCTCGGGACTGATCCAGCCAAAAGCTCCTTGTGACACAACCGGAGCTACAGCGTCTTCACCGTAGTAGAAAGTACGGGGGCTTCCTTGTGCTTGAACGACGATGCCGTTGTTGGTTTCAAATCTAAAATAGAGATTAATTATAAATTTTGTCTAAGGAAACAGTAATAACATTTTAGATAATATTATGGAAATATTCTACTTACGCATAATCGTATTCACCGTTAGCATTTATTTTGTTGACGAATTTCAGGGTTTCAGCAGAACGAGCATCACTTGAGTATTTTGGTACTGGCAGAGCAGCCATCTTGGAAGCGGGGAATACTGGGGACGCTTGAGCTACGACTGCTGGTTGCATTGCAGCTTTAGGGGCAGCAGATACTAACCAAGGGGATGGAGATACTGACCAAGAGGCTGGTGAGGCGGATGGAGAAGGCAGGGCTGATCGGGCAGGGACAGCGGATACTCCAAGGGCAGCAACTGGGGTAGGAGAAGGCTTAGCAGGTAATTCTGCTTGGACTGTTACTGCAGGTTTAGCAGAGAAAGCTGATCGGGCAGGAAAAACGGATGGAATAGGAGCAGGCTTGGCGGCTGATTGTGATTTGAGTGATACAAAAGGTTTAGCAACGAAAGCTGATCGGGCAGGAATAGTAGATACTTCAAGAGAAGCAGCTGGGGTAGGCGAAGGTTTGGCAGATAATTCTGCTTGGACTGTTACTGCAGGTTTAGCAGAGAAAACTGATCGGGCAGGAAAAACAGATGGAGTAGGAGCAGGTTTGGCAGCTAATTGTGATTTGTTAAATACAAAAGGCTTAGCAACGAAAGCTGATCGGGCAGGAACAGCAGATACTTCAAGAGAAGCAGCTGGGGTAGGAGAAGGCTTGGCCGTTGATTCTGATTGGACTGTTACTGCAGGTTTAGCAGAGAAAACTGATCGGGCAGGAAAAACAGATGGAGTAGGAGCAGGCTTGGAGGCTAATTGTGGTTTGACAAATACAAAAGGTTTAGCAACGGAAGCTGATCGGGCAGGAACAGGAGATACTTCAAGAGAAGCAGCTGGGGTAGGAGAAGGCTTGACAGGTAATTCTGCTTGGACTGTTACTGCAGGTTTAGCTGAGAAAACTGATCGGGCAGGAAAAACAGATGTAGTAGGAACAGGTTTGGCAGCTAATTGTGGTTTGTTAAATACAAAAGGTTTAGCAACGAAAGCTGATCGGGCAGGAACAGCAGATACTTCAAGAGAAGCAGCTGGGGTAGAAGAAGGCTTGGCAGGTGATTCTGATAGGACTGTTACTGCAGGTTTAGCAGAGAAAACTGATCGGGATGGGAAAGAATTTACGGTGAAGACTGGTTTAGTGGGGAAAACTGATTGGGATGAGACATATGGCCTCAATGTAGTACTAACAGGGGTGTTGAAGACTGATCGGCTAGCTTCATTCTTGGCGACTGCCCAGGGTTTGTACGCCGAGGGTCTAATGGTGCTACTAAATTGGAATTGAGCGCTGGCAACAGCCAAGACGCATGCGAAAGCAATTACCTGTAATGATAAGAAATAAAATAAAATAAAATCTTTATTAGTTTATAAACATATTTTTTCTTAATTGACAACACATTATATACTTACAGAATACTTCATCTTTGCTAATTCTTTTCCAAAATAGGAGTCCGAATGCTGCCAAAATATCCGCGCATGCTTATATATTAGAAGAATAACCCACCCACTTTACGTTAATAGGTATAGAACTAGTTATCTCATAATACCTAAACCATTAACATAATAGTCGTCGTAAAAATTTTTGAACAGTTTCCAGTTCGAAGTACGGTTTCAATTAAAGTCCACGTAACGGATTAAGTTCAGAAGAAAACATGATTTAGTGAAATTTCATTTTAATACAGTGGAAAATATTCAAAAGGTCAGTGACTCGCTGGCTACCATAGATGAGTCATCCGAACAAAAAACTCAATAGATAAAGGTCAATTAAATAACAACAGGTATGAATGTCATAATTTAAAGCATTTTTTTCTTAAACAGTGACTGCATAGTTGCTATTAAGCTAGCTCCGTAAGTTAGTTTTGTATATTTTAAATCCATATTAAATAGATGTATACTTTTTAAATCATAAGGACAGCCTTTATTTTAAGAATCAATTTTTTGTGGTATTAATTACCTTGTGAGGCAAGGAAGCTCAGTTTTAATAAATATCTTAATTAGCCTTAGTATAATAGTATATTAAAGTAACTTTATTGTCATATTAGTAGCTAACGTTACTGCGAAATCATTAATCCTACTAATCCTACTAATATTATAAATGCGAAAGTTTGTAAGGATGTTTGTTACTTTTTCACACAAAAACTACTAAACGGATTTTCGTGAAACTTTACAGTAATATAGCTTTCATATCAGAATAATATAATAAATTTCATCATTTTTGAATTTGTTCATTGTTGAATCATTTTTGAAGTCCGAAATCCACGCGGGCTAAGCCGCGGGCGGAAGCTAATTTTAAATATTAAAACTACTTATAATACTGAGAGAAAATAAATTCAAAAAATTAACAAATACATTAATTTTGTGGTTAGGACTAGTTACTTTTCTTTCAAAAAATAATCTAAAGTTATTTTATAATTGATCTCATTGAAAAATAGTAGTTTCTAGTGCGGTTATGTACAATTGTCCGCATCACAAAATAAGTAAACTAAATTCGACACGTTCCTTCATGTATGAAAATATTATTTCTATTATACTTTAATGATACATGTTAATTAAGTGGGCTCTAATTTTAGTTGGTATAGTATTAGCTTTACTAAGATCAAATTACGATATACGAAAGAAGTTAAGGAATCGAATATAAAAATGGAACCTTTAATTGTTTATGTTCTCTACTTCATTTTATCTTTAAACATACCACAATATTAACAATAATTGATTTTGTCTTTTCTCATATTTCGATTGGCCAAATGTCATTAAATTATAGATAATTTTTAGATAAGGCTTTGTTTTGATGTTACTTGTCTTGTTTGTTTTTATCTACAAGGAATTTGATTTCATTATAAACATAACTGTAAAAATAGTCACACATATAAATATATTTCTGTTTTTCATTAAGATCTATTTAGAATCGATATTTAGACAATCAGATTTATCATTATTTCCAAGACACTTATAATCATTACCATAAGGCTGTTTTTAGATTGATTTAAATGATATTAGGTCAGATGAGTTGTCTGTTATCTTTTATATTCATTCGTATGTAAATTAAAATTAACGTTACAAAATTATGAATTCTGAATTTGTTGACTCTCATCAATTCAATCAGGGCATTCAACTTAGAGATAAATTTATCTTTCGGATGTAAAAAAGTAATACATTCAATACATATTTTACAATCTATTAATAAATGTTTGTGGTAGTGTGGTGTTTTTGAATCTTTAACTGAAATTAATTTTCTTTGCCAATTGTAATTGTTTTTTAAGAAAATTGAATTACAATATAATGACAGGGCAATAAATAGTGCTCAGGGCAGAAGAGAGGTAACCGAGTCACAAACTTCTACCTATATTTAGAATTAATTTAATCAAATTTTATCCATAAGTGATAATTACTTAATTATATTTGCAAGAAATTATATTATGTAAGATAGAAATACCTTTTATTTCTATTTTTAAAGATCTGTAAAGTGCTAAAAAAATTAGGATTTATTTAGCACGTAGGTAGGTATATAGCATTATCGCAATATCGTGTAACATTGGACGTTTTAATAATTTAATTCTTGAAAATTCTTAAATTAAAATTAATGCTGAGAATAAAAATAAAAAGAAAAGAAAGTTTTATATAATTTTATTCAAAACAGTATTACAAAAATCACTATTTGAATGTCCAGAAATGTATTTACCTTTTGTCCTGAAAAGAACCGGTAAAGCAAAATCGCTAAGTTTTTTTAACAATCTTAAATTTCATAAGCACATAAGGGTTAAAAGTAAAATGACTAAAATTTGTCCATTAGAAACATGTATACCTAGTAGTAAGTAGTAAGAAATAATTTCGCATCATTTAGTAGTATAGATGAAAAGAAGAAATTTGTATAACTAATGCTAAAACTGTCTCTGTTCCATTTCATTTCAATTTTCATACTACAAGACCGAATTAAAAAAATCGGTGTTCTAATTTTTATTAATAAATTCAAAAATTAAATCATGATACATAAATTTGGAATGTGTTGACTTATTTTAGGTAGGCGTGAGTTTTTACACATAATATAAAACAATATAGACTGCTATTAGACCATTAACCAGTTTGGTATTTTTAAACGACTTAGCATTACCTCATCAAAGGTTGGAACACATTTCTATAATAATCATCAACATCATCATCATCAGCAGACTGACCTCGTAAACAACTCAATGTTAGCATCTCACAGAGTACTGTTATTGAATGCTCATGCATACAGGAATTTCACTTCAACCAGGTGCGATACTGAGATCGTCGTATCATCACAATGATTAGATAATATGTTTCTCTAAATCTGTAAACCGAAAACAATGCACTCACTATTTATTAAATATTCAAAAATGTTGCTTACACATTAATAGCTAGACACATTAATCAAATGATATAATAAAAAAAGTACAAATTCTAACGTAAACGCCCAGTCATTTTGTACTTTTATTCATAGTTGTTTTTTACATGTTTCAGATTATGGACAGTCTAAATTGAGTTTGGTAGTTGTGAGTACGCATGTGAGTGTGAATACTTGTAGGAACATACCGAAATATTGAAATGTGATTATAACACTTCATAATATGTAGTATAAAACAAAGTCGCTTTCCGTCGTCTGTGTATCTGAATGCTTATATCTTTAAAATTACGAGTAATTCAAGAGGAAGGTTTACATGAATAAAAAATCCATTTTTGATGCCCGAAATCCACGCGGGCGAAGTTGCGGGCGGAAGCTAGTTGATAATAATTGTAAAGTGTACATTTACATTAGGTTTATAAATTATTTCTATTTATTTATTTTCTACGGTAAATATGCATCATCTTTATCATGCATCTTAACTCATAATTGACATTTATTGTTATGCCAATGAAGTTTCCTTTTGTTGTTTAAGTTGTTTTATTTAAACAGCCAGTTAAATTATGCAAGCATGCAGTGTGGAACTACCTTTTACCCAATAATAATAATAAATTATAAATGTCTGTGTTTGAGACTTTCGCGTTTGTTACACATACTCTGGTTACTTTACGGGTTTTAACACTATAAGACACTTATTAAAGGTACTAGTCAAAACATATAGGTACCTTTGCTCGAGGTTTCGACTGGGTTACACCAGCAATACATAATATAATAATAGTGTTAAGATCTTCAGGCCTAGGTCCTCCATCGTAAATCTGTGGGCAAGATAGTCGACGCAATTATATTTATCTTTATCATGGCTTGTTGAATATAAAATCACGTAATGGGGGCATAGTCGAAGGCACCTGCTGGTTTTATTTTTATAATGGGGGTTCCAAGCACCTGCTGCTTTTTTGCAGCATCCTTAATATTTGGTTATCTTTTTATTTCTATTGGTTGTGTATTTCAAGGGCTTTATTTTGCGGACGGTCTCCGTCACCCCTTGTGCTCTTCCTCTTAGCCTATCTAGATCTTACACATGTACCTCAATCTTTTTACATTTTTATCTATTTTATAGATATGTTCACAGCATAATATAACTTAATACATTACACAAAATTCAATAAATTAAAATAAATCAGGCCTTAGCAAAATTAATAAGTTAATGTCCGAATATGGGAATATCCGAGTATAGTATAAAGAAAAATAACAATTATTTAAAAATTCAATAGATTAAAAAAAAATATTAATTAGCCGCCACTGGCGCTGCCCGTCTCGCGAATACCGTAAACTCGTCACTTGCTTTTTTATTTTCTATTGTTTCGGCTAGGTTTTTATTTTTGTTCCTAACTTAAGTTCCAGGTCCCGTCGTTGCCGACTGAATCTGGGACACTCTAGGAGAGAGTGGATAATATTTTCTATTTCTCTGGAGCCACGAGTGCAGACCGGAGAGTCTGCCAGCCCGGATCTGTGAGGGTAAGCCTTACTCCACCATGGCTTGTGAATATAAGACTGTTGAGGTTGTCCATATTTATTTTCCGAAGTAAGGCTTAGGCACTGCGGACATCCAGGAAGAATATATTTTTTTTGTCGCCGCCCTTTGTTTTAAGATACCGGGCCTGCCAGAGCTCTATCGTCCTCTCCCTTATAGCTCTTTTAGCGAAAGAAACGGGGAAGTGATCATACATAGGCCCTTTTATTCTTTAGTGCCTCCTTTTTGGTGAGGGTATCAGCTCTTTCGTTCCCCGATATGCCCGCATGTGATTTAATCCACATAAGTCTTGTTTTCAACGCGCTTTCTTTCTCCCAGAGTCTGTTTAATTTCAGCCGCAATCGCAATCCAGTTTTGGGGTCTGATTGACTGATGGTTTCCAGTGCGGAGAGGGAATCATTCAAAATACATACCGTCTTCTTTCGGGTCACCATTTAGGTGGCTCGGAGTATAGCGACCAGTTCAGCCTGGTACACGCTACAAAAGTCGGAGAGATTACGTATCGAGTGTCTCACCTCTACACCCCGTTCCCAAACCGTCACTGCCATCCCCACTTTTTCTTCAATTTTGGACCCGTCAGTGTACACCACGGTTCAGTCTGCTCTGCTATCAAGGTCCTCCGCCAATGGCAACTTTCCAAACTCCTCTCTTTTTCTCATTGCAGGATGGGGGTGATAGTGTGGGTGGACTCTCTCCTCAAGCGTTGCGTCCGGCCATTCTTTTAGTGGTTTCCCCCTCTTGACTTCGAATATAATTTTTAACTCTTTAACTCTGAGGTCTAGGGGCAATAAGCTCGCCAGAATCATACTCGAGTTTAGGAAGCACGTCCTATGGGCTTTTGCTATTATAATATATATTATAATTTGCAATGACCCTTGCTATCCTATTTAATTTTCGCTGCACCGTCTTTTTATGGGCGGCGTCTACCTAGACGCTTACCGCGTATAGGACGGTGGACTCGAGTACTGCTAAGTAAACCGTCCTAATTATTTTAATAGAGTAGAACTTAGCACTATTAACGATCTTCCTATTTCTATTTTTCAGAGTATTATATTTCAATTTTCGTATTGAAAACATAGACTGGGTCTTATGTGATGCGAATCTTAATTTATATTGATCACCCCATTTTCTTATTGGTTCGAGAGCCCCGTTCATGGAATATTTTACTTCATTCCCTTTGGCTCCCCAGGTTATTCCCAGAATCAGGAACCCCACCTTGGGAACTAGACGCCAAAGTACAGGCGGAGCTATATTGGGAAAGGCAGCGGAGGATAATGTCAGGAAAGAGGCTGTCTCCCAGCGAAATAAGGGCGATCCGCACACTGGCTGAAGACAGGCTTAGAGAGAGATGAAAAGTTGAGCTGGAAAACTCCCCATACGGTATAAGAACCATTGGGGCGCTCCTTCCATCTCTCGAAAGCTGGATGGAAAGAAAATGCGGGGAACTATCATACAGAATGACGCAGGTAATGAGTGGACACGGGTGTTTTGGTCATTACCTGCACAAAATAGGAAGGGAAACAGCACAGGTCTGACATGAGTGTGGGGAGCCGGATGACACGGCTCAACACACTCTGGCAGATTGCACCAAATGGACCACAGAAAGGATGGTCCTAATTGTTGAGTTCGGCGATCGCAGTCTCTCGCTGCACAGCATCGTTAATAAGATTCTGGGCAGCGAGAGATGTTGGGACGCTTTCTCCTCCTTTTGTGAGAATATAATCCAACAGAAGGAGGCCGCCGAAAAGGAGCGAGAGGCGCGAGTTAATATGCCTCCTAACCGACGACGACGACGAAGAGGCAGACGTCGGGCACAATTTGCCCGCCTTCTGTAGTGTAGCTGCGGAATCGCAAAGCCGGGGGCCTCGTGGTAGAATGCTCGAGCCCCATGGTGCCCCCGAAAACGGCAATGAGTGAGCCGCAAGGGTTTAGTGGGTAAACCGGCACTCGGCCGGGAGTCTCACACTCCTCGGGGTAGCTAAACACCCCGGGGGCTGGTGCGTAACGCATTCCCCTGCGTAAAAAAAAAAGTCATTCCCAGAATTTCATTGGCAAATGCCTGTACCTATATACGCTTGGGCCAAAGTCCAGGGAGGAGTGTGGGTTAAGTAAGATATTCCATAAAAGGGGCCCACACATTGACCCTGGAACACAGCCCATACTGGTATCTCTAATTGCGAAAGATCCAGAGAATCGGAGCTCTATTCTTCAGGTAGCTGCTAACAACACTTATCATACCGGGGCTCACTCCTAATTTTTTGAGTCCGACAAGAATCGCTGGTCATCATGGTCTATTTTTGGACTTCTTGGGACTTCTTGGGATTGATGGAGTCTATGATAGCGGCTATCTCCAGTTTAGTAAACAGAGCTTGGGGTGTTGTTGCACCCCTGTCCTCTGTCACAATCCGCTCTGCCTCATTTCTGAGGGCAGCCTACTCGTCAGTGTCCTCAGCTGGGTCATCGGCTGGATAAAATAGGGCAGCCATGTATTCCGCCGACTGTGTTCCGTTCAGTGCCGTGTCGTCTGGTCCTCTTATCATGGAGGTAAACCTATTGGCGCTGCAGCTCTTAATAATGCGGTACATGGTCTGAAACATATTTTTCTTTCCCTGTTTTGAGCACTTGTCTTTCCAGCTATTTGTGATTGCCAGCTGTATGCTCTCTTTGTAATCTCTTAACTTCACATACTTTTCCACTACCTCAGGTTTCCTGGTTGGGTTAGCATTTTTTATTTTTCTTCTTTGTGCAATAACCTCTTTCTTACTTATGTGAGCAAATCGATCTTATGAGCTAGCCTAGAATAAATTAAAACTCTAAATTAAATTAGTATAAATTAGTACTTAATTAAAAATATGTGTATAATAAGAATAAAATTAAAATTAAATACAATGGCTCAATAGACAATATAATAAATGTCGTGGATTAAAATAATAAAGATTTGATTTATTATCGGGAAGTCAATGTATAATAAAAAAAAGTTAGAAGGTAATTAGGAAATGTCAGGATATAATTGATATTAAATTAAATGACTCCATAGAGGATATTGCTACGAAAATTTATTAAAAATAAAAATACATGAATTAAAATTAAATAAAAATATCACGAGGTAGTTTTGAGTAATGACTCAATAGAGAATATACTAATTGCCAGAAATTAGAATGTTAATAGAAAAAATTATAAAATTGATTAAGGGAATGTAGAGGTATAAAATAATTATATGTAATGAAGAAATGTCAGATTATAATTGCAATTAATGGAATGACTCAAATGAGAATATATTTGTTTAGAATGCAAATGATTTGTGTAAATTAAAATTTTGAAAATTATAATATTTTATGAATAACGATTAAGCAAACGATGTAGAATGTATCCTATACGGGGTTAAGGTGTGCTTATCTTTTTGAACCAGAGATTCCGCAAAGATATCGCGAGACTAATGAGAAAGCAGATCTTGTTGCAGGCCAAGGTGCAGTGTGACCCATGCGCTTACTCCAATTTCGCGTCTCTGATACACTGATGGAGCAGCACATTTTTTTGTGTTAAATTTGTGTCTACTTTCTCTGTCTGTGACTACATATTTCTGTGTTTGTAAGTGTTCTGGTCAATTCTCTGAGCTGAGTGTTCTGTTAATGTGTAAAACCGTAGCAGCAAATTATTTTTCTATTTTTTAACCATGGGATTAATCGTATTGCAACTAGGTGTCTAAGATCTATTATGCTATAAAAACAGTTAGTGTCTATTATTTTTGATTTTATACATAAAAGTCCTTAAAAAATAAGTGTCTCCGAAATTATTGGTTCAAAAATTTTACAAAAAATACTAAAATATTCATAATATTTACGTACTTTAAGAATGTAAAAAATTTAGATTAGCTTTTTATTTTGTATAAAAATTATAAAATTGATATATTTTATTTTGTATAAAAAGCTAATCTAAATTTTTTTCACTTTTGATCGGAATCTTAAAAACTTAGATTTTTCAGTTTTTCAGCATCAGCTATGTTATTACCTAAACAAGGGGAAAAAAAAAATTAGTTTTATGTATAGCGCGCAAAAGATAGCAGTTACAGATTTTTCGATTTTGACTTGGGCTGACTGAAATCATCAGTTAAAATTTTGGATTTGTTTAATTCAAAATTCCAAACATCATATCAAATTGTTTCTAAACAGACGTAGTATGCTGACCCAGAAGATGGTGCTGATCGATTTACTCCTTCACCAGCCACGTGCCACGTGGAAAATTTTCTTTTTAGTTTTTCATCTAGGCGGCGCAGCAACTTGAGTGATGCCAAAAGTTGGGGAACAAAGTTTTTTTCAAATTGCAAAAGAAACCTTTGAGGACACCAGTATTATTTCCGGAGTTATAGTGCTTTATCCGTTCCAGCACGTGGTAACATAACCTCATATGCGGTTCTTCAAAAACCCTTTTTTTCGATTTTTTTTCTACGGATCACTATTGAATTTGGTGTTTCTCTCACGAGGGGTGAAGATTGACTTAGGACACCTGTAGGTTAGGTGAGTCTAAAATTAATTAAGCGGCAAAAAGTTTGAAGTAGTATCTACAATTCTACTACGACTACTTGAAAAAGAAGAAGGATCTTTATTATTTCTTTTTATAATTATAATACGTTTGTTTTTAAATTTAAGTACATAAGAATCCGGTTATATTAACGGTGTAGAATATAAAATATACAATGCAAATATCAGAGATACACCTTTGATTCTATACCTGCTCTTCTAGAATATTCCAATAAACATATAATGTACATACAATTATAAAAGTTAGGTACAGTTACAGGAAACCAAACAAGATAATTACTTACGCAATTTTCGATGTATTAATGGCCAGCTAAATAAACTCGTTATCATGTAAAATTTTATCGCATAATGAATGAGTGGGCATAACATTTATATATAGGCACAGGAAGGATGTAAGACTGAGCTGGCTCATCCGTCTCTAGTTATAAGATTGTCAAAATGTGTAAGAATGTAGTTATGGTTGGGATGGTTATGGTTACAAGTGGGTGGTGTATGATCAAGACTGACTGAACGCGTTTAGATTGACCGGGAACTGTGGGGTAAGTGTGGAGTAAGTAAGACAAATACGTAAGAATCATGACATTTAGCTCTCGGATTTCTTTGCCTAGTTCTTCAAGTTCTTTTTAAGCTAAGGAATCAGAAAGGCATAGTTGTTTTGAAGAGTTTGACAATTAAGTTAGCTAAACAGCAAACCTCAAGTGCTTACTCGTTTATAAGTACCTACTCTTATTCAAAATCAAAATCTAACGTTTTTTTCGTTTTGGTAATCAGTTTTGCGTGATTCAGTCGCTCCCTATCTCTAAAGCTATTTATGTGCTTGAAAATAATTTAGAATAAACATTTAAGCCAATAGTCTCAAATTTATATGATTTTTAACGCTAAGTTAGTTAGGATGAGCATATTTTTAAAGGTTATTAAACCTTTAAAACAAGTTTATCGGTAGCATTCTTATATTTTATTACTAACCATCTTTCTTAACCTTGGCATTGACAAGAAATTAAATTTTAAACGTTTGTCTTACGACTAGTAAATGAACTCGGGAAGACATTACTTAGTTGATACGAAAAGTATATAACGAATTCATTTTATATTTTCAGATTTGAGATTTTTTTATGGACTGTACACCAAAATAACACGTATGACAACAAAACAAAAGAGAATCAGAGAACTTTGTTTCAGTGAATCTTCGCAGACCGTTTAAGTCATAAGATCATCACACAGCAGCATATTATCTAAAATAAGAACGGCTTACACCACCAAGAGATTGTTATGATGATCAATATCGTTAATCTTTGACGTTCGGCTGCTTGACATTGGCCATTTATTTTGAGTAAATTTTTAAATTGGAGCATATTTACAGTGCATTTAGACATGTTATAGTTTAGTAGATATCAGAGAGCAGACGAGAAGAGGAATTTTCAGGACTATCGACGCCTATAGACATCCGCACAGAGGCTGTAAAGATGCGTTGCCTTCCATCCTTCTCCCCCTACATGGGCCACCGGCTACTTTTTAAATTATGATCAATAAATAAAACATGTTTTCATCATGCATATTTTATTTTTAATCTACCTCATTCCCTAACTCTAATGGCCCATGCGTCATTATGTAAGCCGCACTTTAAATGTGAGTAAATGAATGCGGATGTGGCTAAATCGACCTGCCCGGCCGTACTGGCCTATGTTGGCTATAAAACGGCAACAATAATCATAGGGATCATATCATGGATGGGATGGGATAATCATATCATGGATGCAGGTAACAGGACATCGGCCATCTTTATGATTGATGATGCAAAAGAGAGGTTGGAGTTATTTTGATGACTACTGCCCATAGACTTCCATATAGAAGCTATACAGATGCGCAGCCCTCCTTTCTCCACCACCATAGGCCAAAGGCCACTTACACATCGCTCGAAATGCGACAGCAGTGCTGTCACTTTATGCCAGTCTCGTGTAATCTTGGCATTCATTTGTTTTTATATTCAGCAATAGATCGATAAAGGCTGATAATGCTGAAATGTAGTGTCACGATTGGGCTGATACTAATAACAACAAACATGTTTTTGGAGTAATCTATGAGTTGGTAGTGTTGGTTTCATCGTGTTGAGGTTACTCCAGAAGATAATTGTAAGTGAATTAGGATAAGTATTTTGTGGCGATCTATATAGGCCCAACAATGTCCCATTAGCTTGCTTACTTCATAACCATAATATACGATGCGCCAATTGTTTAAGTCCAGCCTAACTCCAAAATAAATCCAATTTTAATCGAGCAATACGCATGACCATAATAGCGGCATGAGACGTATCTTGTTGCCATTCTGTCCTAACACTGTCCTGTTCACTTTTTTGTGTAAATGTGAAATCTATATATATAAAACTCAAAAGTGACATAGTCATCTATAAACATACAGCCCAAACCACTGGACGGATCTGGCTGAAATTTGACATGCAGGTAGATGTTATGACATAGGCATCCGCTGAGTAAGATTTTTAGAAATTTAAACCTTAAGGGGGTGAAACAGGGTGTTGAAATTAATATGGGTTTCTTAGAAATTAAATGCGGGTGAAACCACGCGTCACAGCCAGTACTTAGGTACATAAATCTAGAATGACATATAACTCTAACACACCCTCTCATCTACGCACACTTATTGGCATTTACACAAGAGGATCACTCAACTCCCATTCAATTTCTTATTTACATTACATAATTTGCATAGTATTTCACAATTCCCTCCCAAGGCATTAATATACAGGGTTATTTTGTGGTCACCGGCCAAATTTCAAAATAAGGAAGTAGACATCATTGCAAGAGCGTGTTTAAAATTTTATCGTCTAATTGTAATATTTTATTAAATAAAAATAGTTTTGAAAAGGGTCTTTAAAAATACATCCAATTATTGTTCTTACACGAAACGTATCGACTTCACGGTCAGTGACGTCGGCCTAACATGAGTCGCGAGTGTGTTGCACGTGGTGACCAAGAAGTGTGTTTTACAACATGGGACAAAGTAATTGCATCTATATTTTTTTTAATATTTCTTATTTCATAAATCGAATGTATTATTGATTCTGAAGCAAACCTGAAAATTTGGCCGGTGACCAACAATAACCCTGTATATTAGGTATAGTTACAGTTTTTCTATGTTGAGCGTAATCAGTAATGTTCTATAATTAACGAAGTGTGTACTATATAAGCTTCGTTTAGTCTTAGAATACCACTCTATTTTAAAAATAAAATAAATATTATGTTGAATAAAGTTATGTATTAAATCATTAAATTAAGCGTCGTGATGGAGAAAAGGGTCCGACTGCTTTCTCACTCTTATAAGTAAGTACCTAGGCTACTGAGCTCCGCTCAAAAATGCTCCACTGCAAAAAAAAGTAAAAAAAACCTGTATACCATTTGGGCACCGAACTCTGAACCGCCAATGTGTGAAAGGCTAGCGTAACGGCTACGTTAACTACTGCACAAACTATTACGTCGAAATTATCGTACGCTCACAAGCATCTAAGGTGGAAATGAAATTAATTTTATCAAAATGCACCAGTGTTTCATTTCAATAATATCGTGAGAGCCATAAAGTCACATATAACCATACACATACAGTTATTATATCTACATATATTTTTATTTATACATGGACTGCTCGTTTAATTGTATAGGATCAAATTAGTGAGGCGTTAATATAATTAATGGCAATACCTCTTAAGTATTCTTGAATACAAATATAATGATTACATAGTGAACCCGACCGTGCCAGAACGAAAGTAATCTTTACCGAGTGATATTATGTAGGTAATCTTATTTCTTGACACGCCGCATTGCCGAATTGGATTCTTGGATTTCTTTACCTAGGAATATCTCTCACACTGTTGAAGTTTGATTAGGTACTCATAAAATTTACACTTTATTGATTTTATTTTACTTCTGCTCATAAGTTTAAAAACTTTAATAATTTTTTTTTTAGATAGACTCTACGCTAACAGGCTGAAGGCCCAGTGCAGCTTCATCTGTATGAGAGGCGAGTGCCCTAAGGTAGCTCGAGCCTCTGTATTTGTGGACGATGGGGGTGCAGACCCCCCCTTCTTTCCCAGCTAGTCTGGGAGGAGGCAAACCGGATTATTAAGATTAATAGGTTATGCTATTATTATCTTGAGCAGCATTTAATAAAATTTATTTTTAACAATTGATATTGGCAGTAGGTACTCCTGAATTAAAAAAATAGCAAACGCATTAGGTGTGGCTAATATTATATGCTTTTGTCGGTGTTGATTTAAATATGAGCCATATATGATATTCATTTTGCTTTAAATTTTTAACCTCATATCAAAAAATGACTTACATGCAATTTGTTTTATTGTAAGTGTTTCAGCCATGTTGTATTGCGCCCAGATTGGGCCTGCATGACCGGGGAGGTACATCTCGCTCACATAATAGACATGCGATCGTTTGGGGTGAGTTTGTAGGCTTTGTGAGTTTCCGGTGGCACACAAGACGATACGACCTAGGGACCTTTAAGAAAAGAGCTTATTCTTTCCTGAAAGGTCGGCATCGCATCTGTTAGACATCTGGTGTTACGGATATTTGTAGGTGTTGGTGATCACTTTACATCAGGTGATTCAACTGCTCGTTTGCCTCCTATGCTATAAAAAAACACAAGAGGGGAGAAGGAAGAGACAGCAATACGACTGTATAACATTTATGCAGATACCTAAAGGTATCAGTAGATCAGTAGTTATCAAAAGGCTCCTATTGCTCCTTTGTCCACTCTATTGTAGTTTAAGGATAATATTAAAAAAACTATGGGTCAATTCACATCAAAAGCGCGGCAAAGCGCAGTGAAGCAGCGCGCATTTTCAGTGTCATATAAATTTAAACTTTATTTTCATTACTGTAGTACTTATTATCGAATTCTCGCGACTTCCGCGAGGATTCCAGCGAATCCTCGCACAGTCGCTCGAATCAGCGCGACTCGTTCGAGTTTCTCATGCGATAATAAGTATTATAGTAATTGTTATAAAGTTTAAATTCATATGACACATAAACTGCGCTTCGTTTCGCTGCGCTTCGCCGCGCTTTTGGTGTTTTTTTTGACCTGATTAATTGACCCTATTTGTCAATCCAAAATTTGCAGCGTAGAATAAATTCAATTTTCCGAGTCAGCAGCAGCGAGTCGCTACATCGCTGCATTAGGTAGTAAAATATTGCATTTTGATAAGGTAGCATTGGTGGTGGGTGCTTTTATAATATAACGTTGTTACATTAGTACTCGTCTAAGGAATTGTAGAGATTTTTTGCTTGAATGCCGAGTCTCCGGTCGGCAGGACACAGCCAATGTAGTTAGAATGCAGCATTTCTTACTTTTTTATTCAAATTATTATATTCAATTTCATTCGAAATTAAAATATACACCAAATTTTTGAAGATTGCAAAATATTTTTAAGCGTATTAAAACTCAATTTGTAAATTAAATATTACTTAGATACATTTGAATAAAAAAACTACACAAGTTTAATCAAGAAGACTTGACAAACTGAAAATAAAAATAAAAGATCGAAATGGTAGGCGCGCTCTGGAGGAGTTCAGCTCGGACGGCTACAGGCTGATTCAATTTAATTAAAAAAAAATATTATGTATAGTAAACATTTTTTTTTTAGAATAGATGAAATAGTGCATTAATTTTTTCAACGAATCAACTGAATTATTTTGTAGCTGCAAGTTTGCGGGTCACGAGAATAAATAAGTTAGCGGGTCCCTGTATCCACTGAACCCCAGCCGCCTCGATTGCGATTAGGAAGCCACGGGACACACGGCCACGGGGGATGGCATAGTGTCCTCGGGGGCTCATCTCGAAAGGTTTGTACCACACATTAATTAACCACGTTGAGGTGTACAGGAAAGACAACACACCAACAACTCGTGTCTTCTTAATCAGACTATTTGTAAGGTTGCAGGTTAAGGCGCCTTCGCCTTGAACCTTACGCAATCTGCCTCTTTGCGTTGCATAGCGTTTTTCATTAATGCGCAATTCCTCCAAACATAGACATTTAGTGAGAGAATTCCACCCTTCGTCACTCGCTAGCATAGCACGAATATATGCTGGGAGTGAGATGTCTGCACTTGTTACCTCAACGAGTGCCGCTCTATCATCTATCGAGCAGGACAAACAGCCAGAGTATGGACCGCCATGTCCGGAATTTCTTCCTTAATAGAACCTGGCGGCAGTAGGCTCCCATTGGCTATGGCACTATGGCACTCTAATCGTATTCTAAGAAGTGGATAGAGAACTGTTCTAAATGAAGACTCCACTTGTCGGCGTGGAGCTGCTGGTTGTTAGCAGCTCCACGTCGACAAGTTTTGTGGTGTCTCCAGTCTCTCCGACTACCGTTGAATGGAATTTTCTCGGCTGGATTTTCTCTATATCCTGAATTCTGCTGGTGTTGGATTCTTGCCCTCTTCTCGTATCACTGTGTCGGTGAGTAAGTGTCATCAAGACCTTTCACCAAGGTTCCAGAGGATGTTGCATACCGCATCTCTTAAGGCCGTTCTATAGTAGCAAACCGTCCAAACAGCCATGAAGCCCACTCAGATGAAGCAGTTTATTAATATTAGCTTAAAGTACCGCAGTCTGCTTTTATTTATATATTTTTGGTACATATATTAATTAAAATGTTAAGCATCTTTTAACGCAAATTTATTTTTTCATTTCTTTTATATCCTAAGAAGCGCAAAAGATGCATTTGACGACTAAAGACATACGTATAATTCTCAAGTCTTTGTCCTTCTGCATTCCTATTACCTACCATAAACCCACAAGCTTCACGTTGTCAGCAGGGTCATGCCGGCCCGTTCCGGTTGCAATGTAGTATTGCACTACATGTTACATAACAATGACATCATTTTTATTATACAAAATCAAGATTGTTTTTGAAACCTTCAAATCTATATTATTTTAATGTATATTACATACATATATTAGAATATTTTTATTCCATACTAACTGGTGCCTGCGACTTCGTTCGCATAGGGTAGTAATCAAAGTGGTTTGTTATTGTTTGCTTGCAGTGTACCGAAATTCAGGAATAAGCAATTTTACCGAAGTAAAATCGCTTGTTCCTAAATGTTTTTGATGTTGACCTGTATCTATACACCACAAAAAGTTTCATTTAAATCCGTCCAGTAGTGTCGGAGATTAGCCCGGACAAACAGACAAGCAGACAGGCAAAAAAATTAAAAAGTGTTCTACCTAATACTATTTTAACATCGCCCCCAGTCAGTTTTTCTAAATATATTCAATGTACAGACACACAAATTTTACTGTTTTATTATATGTATAGATATCATATAATATGACTTATTATAGTATTAAAATGCTAAACAAATCCCTTAAATAATTTGGATTAATAATATCAGAATTAAATTTAAGATAATTATAGTAGAAATTGAGAGTTGTAATTTAAGATAGGTAAAGTAGACAACATATTATACAAGAAACAGAACTTTGCATTTCTAAATCAAAATCCAAAGCAAAATTTAGACTCGCTTTGTACAACTTACTCTGCTTTTTAGTAGTACCTTAACTAGTACCTACCTACCTCATTTCACAAGGAAATGACTTGAGACAATAATTCTTAAATTAATTAGTGAACACAAGTATTAGTAGTAATAGTTTTTATAGTAACCGTAGTAGCAGTAGTAGTAGTAGTAAGTAGTGAATTTAAAGGACCTAACATTTTATGCGTAGGTTGACCGGTCAACATGACGTCAAATATGTACACCAAAGCGTGGCGTGACTAACTAAATCAATTATTAAAATGTAACGTTTTAATAATAATTAGTTTGGTTCTTCCTTATAAGATAAATAAATCAATATTAATTGTGTTTGTTGTGAAATAATATGACGACTCCATTGCCGTTTTTAATTAAGAGATCTCTAATTCCTGGTTCATTTGGATTGCTGAAAGGAAAACTTCTTACAATTAAGGTTGTAGTTTTCGACGTCATGCCTGTAGTTTAAAAAATTCATAATTGTGGTCTCACTGTAGGTATACTCGATGAACCCTATTATTATATTAGAGTATTTTTATATCAAGCCCATTATGTTATATAATATATAACAATGGGACATTGTTGGGCAAGAACCCTCCCCCCCATTTATTTCATTTTTCTCTTTTCAGAGATGAGCCATATGGTTATAAAAATTATTTAGACGCTCCGAGTAAGGTTATCTATTAAATAAAGATAAATCTATATATTTTATTCTAATTTATTTTATTATTAGCATACGTAATACAAATGAATCAATAAAATTTTATTTTATATAGTTATCACACATGGTTGCTTCGAACTTCATTGAACACATAGAGCATAATACTAATATAACATAACAGGGGGGTTTCAGGTAATTAAGTGTATTCTCCTATTTTATAAAATTACTTTGCAGATACGGGGACAATTGAGAGTGATCTTGCAATGTGTTCCAATGCGCGGGCGATCAGGGGAGGAATTTCAGGAGCCACGGGGATGGCGTCACCCTAGAAAAATATTAATCACTTAGCAAATTCATAAATTAAAAAAGTATTTTTATTTATCTTTAGACCTACTTCAGGATTTTTTACAATTAGATTTATATATTTATTAAAATAGAAACAATATATTCGTTTAAGCATCACCTTAGTTTTCGCACTTACGAAAGATTAATTTATAGCAAAACATCAATATGCATTTTGTTGTTTTTTCTAAAAAGGCTTTTTCTTTCCAATTTAAGTTAAATCGCAAATATAATTAATTAGACTTACAGATGGCTGGTATCCGTTTTCGTCAGCGACGTAGGAAATGGCAACGTTTTTGCCTTCAGGGCTGATCCAAGCGAAAGATCCTTGTGCAACTACAGGGGAGGTTTCTGCGTCACCATTGTAGAAAGAACGGGGGATACCTTCTTCTTGAGCGGCAATACCGTTGTTGGTTTCGAAGCTACAAAAGAATATGCATATACATCACAAACAAGCAGGGTAAAGAATACAGTGAGTTAAACAAGATTTTTTGTAATTTAAGGAGACAAATATTTTTTTTATGTTTAGCAATGCCCATAGACTTTTACGTAATGGTTAAGTAGACGTTTACCCTCTTTTCCTCTTACATCTCAATTGGGCTTCAGAAAATCGCAAACCATACGAAACATGACAGTCTAGCTGTGGATTTTCAGACTATCATGTGAGTGAGTGGTTGTGCCGATTTAATTCGGCTACACCGCAGCATGGTGCTTACCTTTCTCGACTTCTATATAATATAAAAATGTGAGTGAGAGCTGATAATTGGAGTTCAATTCTTAAAACGAAAAACACAAATAAAATTAATAACATTGCATTCATCTGGTAAAAAAAAATATTGCGTTATAGTATAAATTTGTTTATGGTTACATTCCGTCTGAATATTATTTAGATAATAATAATATTAAATAATATTCATATGGAATGTAACCTTACTACCAAAGTTAGCATTACAGTAAGGGTTTAATCTTTATTTCAAAATAAATGCTATCAAGCTACCTTAGGCTAAGCGTAACTTCATTTCGTTAAGATGCGCTACGATTATTGTTCTTCATAATATATCTCAAATAAGATAGATAAGCTAGCACAGATTTAGTGGATTTAACATTTTCTAGATGTAAGATTGGGGTCGACTTACAAATTGCGCGATACGTTTCACGCAATTGGTAAGTCGATGTGGCTGTTATACTTTATCTTGTTACCTAACAAAGTAAAGATCAATATGTTAGTAATCGTCAATATCCACATGTCATGAATATTACTGACTGAATAATGTCTCTGTTACCTGTAACCAGATTTTTTTATTTTTATATAACACATTTGTAAGATTCTTTTTTAAGTAAGTTATTTACGAAAATTTACTACATAGTAATAATTTTGAAATATTATGTATAAATAAAACCCGCTATATTGGAGATACTGTACTAAACACCACCTAATAGCATTTTTCTGATGTATATAGCTAAAATGCCCCGTTGGTATAATTTATCAAAGAAAAAAAATAATGATGAAACAAAAAAAATACTTGAATAGTTTTATTATTATTAAAACTTTTTAGAGGATAAAATATAAAAACCTATTATAACTCGTCTGATCCTGTCACGTTCGCCTTGCGTGCCAAATTTGTCTATATCACTTTAGTCAAGTATTAGTCTCATTATGCATTCTGATAAAAAAAATTGAAAATAAGTTTTATCAAAATACAGTTCAGTTACTAATCAGACTTAATAAATTACACTGCCCAAAAATAAAATAAAAAAAAAATACTTACAAGTAGTTGAAGGCACCGTTGGGGTTGATTTCATTTCCGTATCTGATAGTCTGAGCGTTACGTGAATTAACAACGTATTCAGGAACAGCGACGGAGACAACTGGAGCAATTGGGGCTACAGGTGCAACTGGTTTAATAATAGTAATCACAGGTTTGACGGGAGCTGGGATAAGAACTGGAGCTGCTACTTGGACGGGGTCAGGAGCAGCAGCTGGAGCTATTACAAGCGGTACAGGTTCAATGACAAGGGGAACGGCAGCAGGTACTTCCGATGGTTGTGGAACAGCTGATGCCTCTATGGCAACTGATAGTTCAGCTTCAGGCGATTGTTCAGCGGCAGCTGTTGGTTCGGGTTCAGCTAATGGTTCGTCGGCTACTGAAGCTTCAGTGGCAGCAATAGGTTCAGAATCATCTGACTCTTCAGCGGCAGCAGCAGTCACTTCAGCGGCAGCTTCAGCCACTTCAGCGGCAGCTTCAACCACTGCAGCGGCAGCTTCAGCCACTTCAGGGACACCAACTCTCTCTTCAAAAGAAGCAACTGCGACTACAGCCGGCTCGGCAGATACTTCAGTAATAGCAACAGCTGGAGCAGCAGTGGTAACTGGTGCAACTGGGGCAACAGATACTACAGAGGCAACTGATGGTGCAGGGGCAGCAGCTATAATGAGAGAAGGTTTAGCGGGTGCAACAGAAATGACTGGAGCGGCAACAGAAGGGGCTGCAGTAGAGGGTTTGAAGAAAGAGAATGTAGCTCTTGAGGGAGCGACCGTAGATGGAGCGGCAGTGGATTGGAAAAAGAATGGACGTGGAGCTGCGGTTGAGCTCAAATATGGTTTGTAGGGATTAAATTGCTGTGATTGATAACGATTGTAAGGGAACCTTCCTCTGTTATATTAGCTATTTCTGTAGTACTGTCCATTGTATTGCTTGTCTGGGACGTATTGTCCATTGTTAAACTGTGCAGCGGCAACCGCAAGCACGCATGCTAGAACGATCACCTAAAAATGATATATTAATTAGATCCCTTGCACTATTGTATTCAACGTATTTTAATTTATTCAAACTATTATAAAGGTTTTACTTACGGAAGACCTCATCTTTCCGGGTTGATTGCTGAAGTTCGAATGGCGATAATAATTCGCGCAGTCTTATATATCAGATGAACAACCAATTAAAAGGTCAATAAATGTAGATCAGTTATCCCAAATGAATCTATTTAAAATTGACAATCATATCTGTTATCATACAACTAAGAGCAGTTGAAGAGCGTTCCTCAAGGGGTGAATTCGTCTTTATAAACGGAAGTGATGTTGCCTTGCTTTGACTCAATACATAAGTGAACTACTTAATTATATTATCAACAAGTATTTTTTACCAGACAGTGTGAATAGAGAACTGCATTGACCAGTTGATATTTAATTGAACTATCACGTTTGAAATTTTCACCTGTAATTGTGTTTTAGCAATTAAGGATTTAGTTAAAGGTCAAAAGTTGAACTGATTTAAAAGTCAGTTTCACCTGTTTCGTATAAACCTGAAATGTTATAAAATTTAATATTTAAAAGTAAAATTAACGATATAAAATATAGCATTTTGAGCTATTTATTATGTCGTACTACGAGGCTATCAGTGTTATGACAAATTTATATTTTGGGGAAAATATCTTTGTTTTTCCCCGCTGTGAATTAATAAATAAGTGTAAATTTGAGTGTATTATTAATGCAATCTTGTGTTTTTACTTTTTATGTAATATGAGCTAAAGAAGAAGACATTTTGCAAATATATTATAGTACCTGGAGTCGCAGGAGTAGCAGCGGCGGGAAATAGTGATGGGTCATGGCCGATAAAAAAATACCATAGTACGCATTTACCTGTTTCATGAAGCGCAATCGTGGGTAATAAATTTGGTAATTTTCTCGAGTATTATTTAAATGGCATATATGGTCCGCTTTTCCAAAATTATATTTAAATTATAATCACAATACATTCAAAGCCATTGAATGTTTCCTTTAATATAAATATAAAACAAATAATTTATATTTCGTGATTAAGAAAACAGGAGCCAATATACGTGGATTGCTTTCAATCATACTACACACGTCACAAAAACACAGATTTGTTAAAAAATGTTCATAAATACTGTGATTGATTTAAAAATCCTGTTGAATTAACTATTCGTGCGTGTTATAAAATTATAATTAATGGGAAAATTGAATATTAAATATACAGCTATTAAAGCTTGCGTATAGTACATTAGGGTTCCGTTCTATACTTGAAAAATAAAATAAATGCTACGGGTTAAAAAGTTTAAGTTACGAGTATACTATATTACAAATTTAAATATAACTATTTATTACCATATTAGAACGAAAACTTCCTTGGAAGAGGGAGGGAGACAAGGAGCAATTGGTGCCGATCGACGTCTTATAACATTCACACACGCAGATGCGTTGCCCGCTTTCAGCCAGTCTCTGAGATGAAATGCTAGTTACTCCCAAACCCCAACTAGAGCTATAGGTAACATAACTATCACTTTTAATCATCAGCATCAAATGAGCCAAGGTCGATTAAAATATCATGACATTTTTATTTTCAAATTATTATTAGTCAATTGCGTATCCAATAAAAATATTTAATAAAAATAAAAATATATGTAATTCAAAGCCTTCTCAACTACTATGCTTACCATTAAAAAACTTTGAAAATTATTTGTTTCGTATCTGTATTAATAACACATGTAGACGCAAAATGATTCTATCAAAGATTTCTAAGCCATTGTTCTTTCTGAATATTGGTAAAGAGAAGGGGTCCACCTCACTTTCGCTACATATAGAATATTTGTCCAAAAATCTATCTGCAGTGTGACACTTCTTCTTACTAATATGATGACTATGATAAACTATGATAATAAAAAAAAATATGTTAAAAACATGACGATTAATATGAACAAAAGGCAGATCACTGACGATAATGGATAAAGTATTAACTTAAATATAACTTACTATTTCTATAGTAGGTAATTACTATTTCTACACTGATAAGGTTTCAGATTAAGAAAACCTTATTATTGTGATGCAAACTTATTTGCCTAAAAATGGATAATTTATGATACTTTGAGAAATTTTGGCGGATGACAGAAATCAATTGCTAATGAATATTTGGATGGCTATTGAGATACTCTACATATAATTTAAGAGTAAAAAACGGGAAGAATTTAGAACGTTTTTGATTGGTGGTATATATATATATACGTATCTAATAGGCTGTATGCTTCTTAATGAAGCTACATCCTCACATCAGCTACGTACTATAAATACATGTTGTCATTTAGGCTAAAAGGTAGTGGAGGCAAAGTTTTAATAAGTAGTGTTGTTAGTAACTTTAGTGATAGTATTTATTTATTACAAGTCAATTTTTTCTGAAGATCATTCAATATTATTATTATGAACGATCTTCAGAATATTATATTCGCTATGCATTTATGAAACAAAAGAAAGAAGATTTTTTTTCTATACTGAAAAACATGTGCAATATTCCAAAAGAAAGAAATGAAAAAAAATCAAACTATAGTGTTATTTATTACAATGATCCTTGCAACTGATATCATAAAAAGGAAAACTTTTTATTTTAACTGGAAGTTTAAAACTTATGACGTTTAATCAAACAATTAATCGACATTAAAATAAATAAGACAAAAGATTTCTAGCTGAGCTACATTACAAATTGCACTGTAAGTACTGCTCAGTTTTATTAGAGCTTTCAAATTCCTTTATGGCTGTAATGCCTTAATATGATGTAGTTTTGGGAACACTACATAAGGGTTTAACCACACTTAACATTACTAAAAATATGTTATGAGTAGGTATAGTGGTAGTTACCTATACTTATACCTATACAGCACACACACGACTTTAAGGCCGCTGCCTCGAAACTTGCGGGCAGCGCAGCGGCGGCGGTGGCGGCGCGGAAGCGGGGCGGGCAACGATGCCCCGTTCTCGAAACCAGCGCGGCGGGGAGATCGCGCGGCAATATAGCAGCGTAGTCAGTTCTAATGGTTATTGATATATGTCTCTGTTCCCATTTAGAAATGCAGATGGGGTTTCAAATCGATATTATGCTTTGAAATCGCACGAGAGGACTCTCTTCCCTTATTTATTATTTTAATATAATCTTTGACCGTAGTATGTACTGTGTAGTGTTGTGTTTGTGGTTGTTTCAGCGGGATATTTGTATTTTGTTTTCATTCGCGAAAAAAAATGACAGTACTTTGGGCCTGACATATACATTAAAAATAAAAATTTGAAAGAAACATAGATTTTTCAGAGATCGATCTTGTAGTACACGTTGTACACGATTATTTCGACGATTCGAACTAAAAATCGATCTATTTCGGAAAGAATCGCCATCCCTACATGCAAACGCGTAATTTGTTACCGCTTGGGCTCCGCTCGTTGCCCCCCACCGCTCCGCTCCCGCGCCGCTGTTTCCGAGGGTCGGTCCATACGATTTCATACAAAAGAAACAGCCGCTCCCGCGCCGCCACCGCCGCCGCTCCGCTGCCCGCAAGATTCGAGGCAGCGGCCTAAGACGTGGCTACCGGCGACTTTGCGACTGTCGCGATGCAGTTGCAGGATTTAGCGAGTCTCTGCGAGCGGTCGCAGAGAGTCGCTGCGACAGTCGCGACTGCATTGAGACGTAATTTGACATTAGTTGACATACATTAACGTCTTGGTCCCCGCGTCTGGCGTCTTGAAGCGTGCGCCTCCCTGCGTCTAATCGCTGCATCCAGCGTCTAAAATGCGTAAAAGTATCGTGTGTGCTGCTACCCTTAGCGTTAAAAAAATTAAGTAATTATTTAATTTACATCTGTTTGGAAGACATATAATAATAATTATTCTGAAGACTCTTAAAAATTCGACTCAACTCAACTATTTCGCCTTTGTCCATTGGCGAAAACTGGAAGTAAATGTGTTATAATTGTTGATAGTATTGCTGACATCAATATGGAATTCATTTGGAAATATATTCTAATATCTTAACATAAACATTTAAGTATCTCAACTTTTTATATTATTGTATTCAGTAGTACTGAACCCTATAATCGATCAAGTTCTATGTTGATTGCTTTATGTGATGATCAAATTCCTATATATTATGTATAAATGAATATTCATAAACACATTAATCGTTATGAGGTAACTATTTGAGACGATCCTACCGGAAGTATAATCAACTTATGAACGAATGGCCTATATTGACGACTTTGTTTAAAATGTAATAAAATTTACTTTTTACCCGGTACCGATTACTGATGAGCTTGACATCAGTAATCGGTACCGGGTAAAAAGTAAATTTTATTACATTCAATTATTAAATATGACTTGATAAAGTAAAAATATATTTCGGTAAAGCAAAGTGTTCAGTCAAAAATTACTAGCGATGTAGCTTATTGTAATACACTATTTCGAATTAATTTTGACCCCATCCAAACTAGAAAAATATATACTTACCATAACATAGGTATTAGAAAATAAGGGCATTTTTTTCAAGAATTAAGGTATGTACGCCTATCCCTTAAATTTTAGGCATGTGACTTTAATTATTTAAATAAAAAAATTGTGATCAGATTACGCTAACTGTATCGTCTTGATGTCAAACTTTAGAAGTAAAAGTGTTACCCACAATTACTGTTTGATATATATTTATCATTAAATGAACATTGTCGTTAACATCATCATCAAGATTTTGAGTTGCCTTCTTGACCAGGCGAACTGACTCTGCAAAAGGATGTATACATACATAAATTTAAGGTCACCTATAAATTTACGATCAAAAAAATCATTTTTACATAAAATAAACTCTGACGCTGCTCAAACACGTTTTTCTCTTTCTCTAAGCCTACCCTGATACCTACAAAATTACTATTTTTTAAACAAACCGGCAAAGATTATGGAAGTTTATTATTTGTACCCGCAACAGAACTGCCAGTATTTATCATTAGAGGAAAGTTTCAACTGGTAATTTGATATGCGGCTCCATATTTAAATTTATATATTATTTTAATAATCGTGTAAGTTACCTGACATACTGACCGAATTAAATCAATGCTTACAAATAAAACTAACAAACAACGACTGGCACGTCAATGTGCATACATTGCTCTTTAAGGAGATATTCCACGTCAAAGCGAGTTAAAATCATGTTTGCTAGAAATTTTTGCACATGGAGCTTCGTGTGTGTTTCGAACTCTCAACAATATTTATTCATAAAAATTCAGGGGCAAAAACAGGCCCTACCGATCATTTGTTAAAAATTTCTGATTGACCATTGCTTGAAATGATCCTATCATAGAAAACTAATACATATAGGTTATTAACTGAAATAGAGAACTAAAATATTTTTTATAAAGAATTAAGCGGCCCGTAATTCACCCGAACCACTTGTGAAGATGAGACAGAGTACGAAGTAGTGGACATGAAGTAACTACAAAATCAAAGTGTTCTCTTAAAAATTGTTTAATATTATTAATATTAATAAATATATCCCTTTGATTTTAAAATATGTAAAAAAAAAATTACTATAACTAACTAAATAATAAACCAAAAAAAAATTATCTTTCATGCTCTTCATTATAGCTTACCTAATTATTATTTTTAGTTATAGGTACCTATTGCTGATATAGTTTAAAATTCGCATTTTGTGACTGATGACATGTTCATCTTTCGTATGCTCTTTGTTTTCATGAAAAACGCAATCACATAGAAACGACCTAGAAAGTTCATGTTTGGCTTCGAGGCAAATTATTATGCGCAATCAAATACCAATAAATAATTATTGATATTATTAACTATCAATAAAACAATATTTCAAGTAAACAGTTTAGTTTTATTTAGTAATAACGCATTACGAAATAACAGGAAGAACACGCGCGGGGACGTAGAGGTTGGGCCGAGTATATTAATAGGATCGTCGCGAGCTACCAGCGTAGAACCTACAGCAGCTCTCGCAAGCGCGGACGCCCAGATGTCTCCGGATGTCTTTCGAAATCCCCAAGTAGCAATAGCAAGCAAGAAGTTGCACTTTATTTTTCTTTTTTGGTACATGACACATCTGCATATATTTCAATTACTACTAGTTTCAAGTTCAAACATAAAAATATCGTTTTCCCGTAAACTTACCACAAAATTTACTGGTTATGGGATTTACAGGTCCCTGGTCCGTGCAGAAGTCAGCAATTTTTATTTCAATCAGGTATATTTTAACGTAAGAAAAGCCTAAGATTTTTAAAGAACAATTCTTTGTAAAGATATAAACAAAGAAACAAAAATATAAGTATTTAAAAATTGCATTCAAATACAGACTTCAAATAAAATATGCCACAAGGGAGCAAAATACAAACAGTACTTTGCAACTATTTAATAATTTATAGTCATTTCTCCTCGAATGTTTTCCATCGTGGGTGGCAATCGCGGTAAGAGCTGTAAGCTCACTGCACTCAAGCACTGTATAAAGTGCTACACTTTACTCCCTAGAGGCACATGAGTACATCCGGAACATTTTTTCCAACCCAGTTTGAAAGTAGGGACTAAATTTAACTGTAGGAAGAAGAAAAATAGTAGTACCATTCCGAAAGCATCACAGAATAAAATGCTACAATTCTAATTGCGTTTGCGTGAAGATAGAATTTTAACATATTGTTTTGAATGGAATTTGTGTTAAAATTCTGTCTCCAATAACCAAATCCATTAAACGATAGAGTATTGAAAACGCCCCTAAAATTGCAATATGACAATGTATTGTAATATGGCCATTTTCCAAATGGCATTTTTCATGTTTACCTAACTTTATCCTAGGTACAAAAAGAAACATTTTTTAACAAACAAATTATCCACTTGTTACTAGTGTAAATTAAGTACCAACTCTTTGGATAAGGATTTACTATCGCATGGTATTTCCCTGTTATATTTAGTTTAGCAGCAAAGCTTCTATTCCACAGCTTTTAGACGTTAGAGCCGTTTTCATATATTATATATCCAGGTGTGAAGTAATTGTTTATTTCAAAACAGGTATAATAAAGTTGGATAGCGTAATAAGTATTTTACACCACGTTTTACCTCACTCTTAGAACTTAGGTCAGAATTAAGTATAAAACAGGTTTACATCAAATTTATTACAATTCTTAAGGTCTAATAATAAAAGCTTCTAAATTTAAATAATAATACAATATATTTTACTATATATATTAGTCAAAAATAAATATTATATCTAAATGCTAAATTAGTGTATATTATTTTAACTAAGAATATTTTAATTACTATGTCATTTGGGATAAGTATTTGCAATAGTTGAAATATTGTTGTGTGTGTGTGTGTGTGTGTAATATTGTGGATATTTATCTAAGTATGTGGATATTCAAATAAGTAAGTAGAACGTGTAGTATTTTTTAATGTTTAAATATTATTTTTCTTTTGTTTTCAAATAACTTATATAAATTCTGATTGTCATCTTTTATTGTAATGTAGTATTATAATCCTTCAAAGTTTAAAACTCTTTGTTTTTATTTCCCCCTTTAATTTATTATATCGTTTTTGTGGATTTATAAATCTAATTCAGTTTTCTTCATCAGTGAATCATCAGTGAAAATCTGTATGTTTGCTTTTTTTTTTTCAAATCCTGTAAACTATCCTAGAAAGAATTTTGGCTACATTCTGACATTTAAAATTGACTGTATCAAAATTAGAGCAACAAATTTTTATGACTAAGCTCCTCTTAGTCGATATTTTGTACAACAAATACTGTAGATATATGCATCATGAATACTTATCATTGTCAGGATCCGTTTCAATCATGCAATCCCAATATTACAGAAATGCGGTCGTGCCGACTCAATTCAGTTGTAATGCAGTATACCATTCCACATCTTACTGAAAAGTGTATGTCAGCGCTTAATACCCTGCATTAGGTGTGGGTCGTCGACGAATTTCTTGTCGACGAGACGCAACCGTTTTTTCTTGAACGAAAACCAGTTGACGAAACGGTCCACGTCGCAACTGCTTCCACTAGACGGATGCCGAACGACGGGGACGGTCGAACAACCACTTCATTTCGCTTCAAGTCGATCGACGTCGACGGAACGAACTGATTGATTTGATACTGAAGTTGAAAGTAGTTGCGACATTGCATTTTCGGCCTTATAAGTCTAAGCAAAAGGTTTGAGGTATTTTTTAGGCGAGCGAAACGAAAACATAAACTAGTTCCAACGATGCACTTTCAACCCTATTTGTTTAAAAATACGGATCAAAATTAATTTGAATGCCCGCAACGGCCGCAACCGGAGCTACTTGTAGAACGAACGAAACGAAACGAAGACTTCATTGACTGGGACGTCGACGTTGCGGCGTCGCGGACTAAAATCCAGTTATTTTCTCGAAGCCTCACAAAGCAGTTGCGACATTGCATATTCGGCCTTATGGGCCTATTCAGAAGGTTTGCAATTTAGTTGCGTGCGAAAGAAACGACAACATAAAGTAGTTGCAACGATGCATTTTCAACCCTAATTGTTTATAGATACGGATCATTATTAATTTGAATCCCGCAACCAGTTGTGGACGTTAACTGCTTTGACTGAGACTAAAAAGCGGTTGCGACGTCGCGGACCAACAAACGGTCTATGGATAAGGTTCGTCGACGCGACGCTCACTCCTACCCTGCATACATTTTAACCACCAGTCAACCTATATGACTGCCTGCCAGCTAAGCCCGAGATAACTTGTGACCGTGACTTCTTTGGGAGGGAGACTGGGGTTTTATTCTTTCTTTTCTATTTCTTTTTTTTTCTTTCCCAGTGTCTCTGCTTGGGAGACCTAGCAGTAAACGACTTCTGACTGCTGCTGATTACTATGTATAAAGACTACACTATAAATGTTGTGATGTGTTGTTTGTTAGTATTCAGTTACGTAAATCGTGCAGTCCTATAAAAATGCTGCTGATTACTATGTATAAAGACTACACAATAAATGTTGTGATGTGTTGTTTGTTAGTATTCAGTTACGTAAATCGTGCAGTCCTATAAAAATGCTGCTGATTACTATGTATAAAGACTACACTATAAATGTTGTGATGTGTTGTTTGTTAGTATTCAGTTACGTAAATCGTGCAGTCCTATAAAAATGCTGCTGATTACTATGTATAAAGGCTACACTATAAATGTTGTGATGTGTTGTTTGTTAGTATTCAGTTACGTAAATCGTGCAGTCCTATAAAAATGCTGCTGATTACTATGTATAAAGACTACACTATAAATGTTGTGATGTGTTGTTTGTTAGTATTCAGTTACGTAAATCGTGCAGTCCTATAAAAATGTAGGCTCTAATTTAAATATAAAAAGTTGATTTATAAAGTTACCTTGGTCGGTAAGGAATTGTGCAACGCAATGATTTATCCATCTCCAACCGATGATTAGCTGTATAATATAATCGTTCGGTCGCTGACGAAAATTTTGTGTAAATGTCGCCTATTTGTTAGGTTAGCCATTGGCGTATTAATTAATTAACTTACGGGTGGTAGTATTTTTCATATTGGTACTTATTATTCTTCTGTGTGTCCTTCCGTTTTAAATTTATAAAACAGAATTGGATAGGTTCTTTGAGAGATAATACTCGGTGTTGTATCTGTATGTACTGGAAAAAACTTCGATAATTACAGGTAAGATCTCAATGCTGGTGGTACTGTGAGTTTAATAGTCAAACAATAAATCCAAAGCATTGCAGTGATTTCACCGCGCCGCGCATATATTCTTCTACTCGTATCTGTCCTGTTGACCGGGTAACTGGTTATTATTGTCCATAGCATAATGAGGTAAGTCTCTCAAATCCTAGTACGTCGCGTTACCCCCGAAGGTGTTGTCATCTTGTCTTGGTAAGGAGCTTGCGTACCTCTATGAGCCCTAAGACTATGCCGGATAGGGCTACCCATACTGGACAGGCTTGGTGAGAGGCAAGACAAAGAGCAGCTTAGTTGCGAGGTCCTCCCTCTAAACCAGAAGATGGCTGCGTGGAATAGGACAACAGGCGGAATTTGTCCGAATCGCGGACAGTCGGTAGCTTAGTCGGTAGGGGCAACCCAATTGCCGAGCCCGACACTGTGCCCGGTTGAGCCACCCGGACTCTTTAGTCCTCCCGGCTCACCCAGGACCAGTTCGACGATGCATTAAGGCATATTCTCTGCGACAAAAACAAAATACCGGGGCACTTGGGTAGTGTACGTAAAAGTACCTATTACCCTGCAATACCAAAAAAAAGGTATGTCGTGTTTAATTTTACAACACAAGCTCGGGTCAAGGACCATCGATACCTGCAAAACCTACACGTACACCTGCTTTGTAATATATTGCACCATTTAATTACTTTCTTTCCTTCCCTTACCTTAGTCACTGAAAAACATTGACTTGCACTGATAATTGCACTTCAGCTATATATCATATATGTGATGCGAGAGGCGCCTGTTCTTGTGCTAGTCCGATTCTTCTACAGTAGAGCATAGTACATTTTACGAAATTTTGGGCATGGTAAGATGATCGAATATAGCAAATTAGTTAATTGGCCTCCCTCCACATAATTGCTATGTATATGCGTTGTCCTCCTTTCCACCTCCGTCCGATGGGCCAACGGCTATTCACAGCCCGCAGGAAGCTGTCACTGTACGGCGGCATCATATGAGCTAGGGGTACTATATAATACCGAGGCAGTGCCTCATGCCACCGCTTACTAAACGTATTATAGTCATGATTTTATTAAACTTTATTTTACAGGACATGCGAGAAAACAAGTTAGTCTAGACCAACCGTCCATAGATATCCGTATAACCTGAGCTTATCCTAATGCGTTGCCTTCTTTTATGTCAAAAATTGAACATGCTTTACTGTAACGATCTTAGCTGGATTTAATATTTTACTGTTATGGATCTGTAGTAATCGTACAAAACTATTACCTACTTAAAAAAACAGCAGTCCTTTTCATGTTTTTTTTTATAAAATAATAATAAAAATATAAATATTTTTATTAAATAACAAACCAATCCATTCATTAACTATAATAATATCGTTTTATTTTATTTTGTACATAGGCGTTAATATTTAAGAAATGCTTCTTTTTTACCACACAGGTATTGTGTATTAATTTAATACTAATTTATCATAATATACAGGGGTTTGGAGTATATAATTTAAATTTAATAGTTTTATAATTTACTCGACGGTAACCTTGGCGTTTCTTGCGATGTACTGCAAAGCGCGGGCGATTAGAGGAGGAATTTCAGGCGCCTGGGGGATGGCGGATCCCTAGAAAAAAAAACAACTTATTTATATGATGTGGTACTAAAATCGTGTCACGGTGTATGTAGACAAACTCCTCCAAAACTGCTTTACTGATTATCATGAAATTTTCTCCGTGTATGCGATTTGCGATGCGGTTGATAATGTATATTTCAACTTTTATTATAATATTTTCGCGGAATTGTAGCATACGCGGGTGAAACTCTACGAAGGCATGAAAATGGCTTTATCTAAGTTTGCTTGAGCTTCTAATTTAACCGTTGAAACCTTGTTAGCAATCTTGTGAAGTTTTGTTAGAAATTATGGAATAATCAGATTTTTATCGCTTTCCGGCACCCGTGTCGCGTGATTACCATATTCTAGTACACGGTGGTAATGCTAATTTGCCCAGGAAAGGTGCGTATTTCTGTATATCAATTGATTTAGCAAGACCATGTTCTTGGATCTACTTTTTTCTCAACAGGATTGTGTCCTTCTGAGTATTGGTAACGACCACAGGCAGACCAGCTGAGGTCCACCCCACTTTGGCTACCTATAGAATACTCTCTGTCTGATAATATAACTTATGATCCTAACCTCATCATAACCATAGAGATAATGTGACCTATAAATATAATTATTAACAAGAGACGAAATCTCCAAGCTTGCAACAGGAGTCAATGCTTCTAGTTTTAATTTAAAAATAAAAAAATCTTACGCTTGGCTGGTATCCGTTCTCATCAGCTACGTAAGAGATTGCGACGTCTTGTCCCTCAGGGCTGATCCAAGCGAAAGATCCTTGTGCCACAACGGGAGAAACTGCGTTTTCACCAGAGTAGAAGGAACGGGGAGCTCCTTCTTCTTGGGCGGCAATACCGTTGCTGGTTTGGAAACTGCAAGCGAAAATAGTTTTATATTATATAAGCTCTCATAATTATGCATAATATTCGAAATAAACTTATAGTAATGAAATTTCGGATTGGTGTTTATACGTCTTAGAATGTTATTAATTTACAATGAAAAGCTCAGCAATGGCGATCTTGTTAATTTAATTGTTTTTCAAACCATGATTAATTTAGTTGCAATGGCAAATAAAGTTTTAATTCATCAATCAAAAGTGCATACAATAAAAATAGCTTTTATCTTTACGTAAATGTTCACTACAAAGTTATGCTTGACTTAACTACTAATAGTAGAATTAATTAAAGTAATTACTTACGCGTATTTGAAAGTACTGTCAGGGCTGATGTCGTTTTCGAAGCTGAGAATATCAGCGTTAGCAGCGTCAGAATAGTATTTGGGTACGGGGATAGCAGATGGGTATACGTTGAATAGGGGCTTAACTGGGACTGGGAATGGGGCAGCGGACGGGGCAGGGGATTCGGATGGGACAGAGGATGCAGCTGGGGCAGGGGATGCAGAAGCGGCAGGTGCTTCCGGGACAACGGATGAAACTGGTGGGGCTACAGACGAAATTGGGGAATAGGGCTTAAGAGGCTTGAATGGAGCGAACGTAATACGAGGAGTGGGAGTTGTAGTTGTAGTTGAGAAGAAAGAAGAGTACGGGCGAGGTGTTATGGTACTGCTACCGAAGGGCCTGTAGCGATTGTTTTGGAATCTGCTGTATGGGTTGTACTGTTGGTTGTATTTGTATTGGTTGTTGTAGTTGCCGAAATAACTCTGCCTCTCTTTTTCTGGCACGTATCGTCCATCGTTAAATTGAGCGGTGGCAACTGCCAGCACGCATGCCAAAGCAATTATCTGTAATAATACAAATTGAATTAATAATAAATACTATTTTATTGTATAATTTGTAATTAATTCAGTTTATACTTTATATTTATGCACTTTGATTATTTGCTATTTTATTGATATTACTTACTGAATATTTCATTTTTACTATTCGATTGCCCAGCTGCGATGAACTAGTTCGAATGCTGACAAAAAATCGGCGCCGGCTTATATATTAGATGATGAACCACCCACTAAAACCGTCAAATTGCAATAGCATTTACATATACCATGTCAAGATCGATAGATTTATCTTATCCAAGTCTTCACTAGGCCTGTAGATATCAGATATTGCTAATCATAAGAGGTCATATTTTTTAAATAAACAAAATTAATATTTATTATTAATTATTTTAATGTTTGCTATAGTGATATATTTTCTCCGAGCATAGGTTAGGTACTTATTCATTTATACAGCCTTTTTTTATCAGCAGTGTTGTAATTTTATCTTAAAATAAAGTAATTTCAATTAAATTTATAAATTTAATAAAATAATTGTGTGAATCTACTTTTAAAATATTTTGTGATACAGATTAAATACACAATACATATAATTATATATAAAATACGTAAATTAATTTAAATAATAATTTAATAATATAATGATAAAGAAACTATTAAAGTAACGAACATTGATTGCATAATTCATTGACTACTAAGCTTAGATGAATAAGTTATGAATTTTAATTATAAGAATTTAGATTTGTCGTTTAATAAATACAATATTGATATACATTAGTTCATGATTGATCGAAATAATATTTATCGAACAACTGAATTCATTATGGATGCTGTCATATTATTAATGGTAAAAATACATTTATTTTTAAATGGTGATAATTATTTTGAATATTTATAACATACTAGCTTCCGCCCGCGGCTTCGGCCGCGTGAATTTCGGACTTCAAAAATCCCTATATTTTTTAACTTATTGTGTTATTTTGATATAAAAGCTATATTACTTTAAAGTTTCATGAAAATCCGTTCAGTAGTTTTTGTGTGAAAGAGTAACAAACATACTCACAAACTTTCGCCTTTATAATATTAGTAGGATTATATATTTTAAAACTACTAATAAACATTTTAGAGGAGGTAATATGGATACCTATTACAATATAATGTAATTCTAGTACTTGTAATATGCAATATAAATGATACAATTAGTAAGTGATCTTTGTTTTATTTAACTATAGTTTTATGATGTACGTAGTGTAATTTTGATGATGACATAAAGACAGAAATAGGATGTATTCTAATTATTATCAACTGGAATTGTACTTACTATACTTCATATGCAAATATAAATAGATTGTTTTAGCTGTATATTTTCAGAACTATATGAATAATAATAATAATTTGTTAATTTATATTGATCACATTATACACACACACTCACAACGCACTGCACCTCCATAACTGTGTCAATATTTTATTTAAGATAAATCTTTTTTAAAATCATAAAACAAGGACAATATACATTCCACAGTTCTTCATTCGTCGTCCATTATTTACGATGCCAGTATAGCCTTTTGATGTTATATTAAAATTAATGTTTTATATAAAGTTCAATTGTTATACTGCTGTTGTCTCTCCGTTGATAACCCAGTCCCTTACCTGGCAATAAATAAAATATTACCATTCATCACACAGCTCATAGTACTGCTATCGTACTACTACAAGGCAGCTTAATTACTTTGAAGCAAAAAAAAATCCAGAACAGAAGAAGCTTAGTTCTCGTGTATATTGAAGTCAACTATGTTGTGGATGGCTTTGTATTCCGAGTGAAAATGGTGTTGAACTTCGAGCTGACTGTAAGTCATTTTGTCACCCATATTTACCCACCTATTACGTACGTAAAATTGAACCGTATATAACGTTCATACACACCAGCCGGTTATATCTATTGATAAAAATTAAGGCCATCGGCAGTCACTTTTATTTGCTCCAATAAAATATAACGATACAATTTAGCGGTTAAGGCATTGGTCAACTTATTATGAAAATTTTAGCCATATTTGAAAAATTTTATATAGAACTCCATTTGTAAATTTTAAAAGTTTTTAGATACTCGAAAAATTTGTTAAACTGTAATCAATTAGATATCGTCGTAACCTAGTGCTGCTTAACTAGGTGGCCTTGTAACCTGGTGGCTGGTCGCATTAAACGTACCTACGTCTAAAGTACCTGGCCTACCCTAGATCCCACCTAAAAATTGCATCCATCAGAGACTTATCTTCTTTCTCATCATCAGTACAATAACTGCTCTTAGATTGCTACTAAATGTACTTAAAGGAAATATCAACATAGGGAAACCTTTTTTTTTAATGCTGATTATCAAAATGGTTTTTGGTGGAAAAGAAACGTAAGTTTTATCTGAGTGATCTCTCTGAGTGATATTTAACAATAATATTTTTGTAGTCCATTATGATAAATTACGTTTATATAATCCGATCTAAACTAGTAATAAAGTAGATTATATAATTTAGAAAAAGGTCAACAATGTATTAAAGTATTAAGTCAGACTTATTTTTATTTGATTACGTACGTGATCTATTATTATCTATACATAATAAAACAGTAAAATTAGTGTGTCTGTACATTGAATATATTTACGAAAAAACCAATTGGGGGCGATGTTAAAATAAGTAGTATGAGAAAACTTTTAAATCTTTTTCAACACTTTTTACTGCGGTAGGTAATATTCCGCTCATTCCAACGGGAAATCGGAATTTCGGCACACTGCAAGCAAACAATAACAAATCACTTTAATTATAATATTAATACCCTACGCAAACGAAGTCGCAGGCACCAGCTATAACTATATAAATGTGTAATGATATCCTATTATTTTATGTAGGTACGTAATTTATTAAAATATTAATTATACGTTAGCACATTTTCTATGCAACCCCATCACAGAAGTGTTTACATTTCTGGATAGAGTCCTTCTTTCTTCTTCGTAGCTATAATATTTCATATCAGTCTTGAAGTATATTCTGAGTTGAATAGCAAAATATATATTCGGTTTGATATTTTAGCATCATTTTTTGAGTTTTATATATTTATTAACAAAAGTTTTATATTTAATAAGTGTAAAAAATAATACTCTTAAATGTAGGCATAAATAGTTATAAAGTTTAATTTTATGAACCGAAAGTATGATAGATTAAAGTACCTACTTAAAATATTGATCGTGCTGTTGTAGTGTATGCTTTTATTCTATTATGTGAATTGTATCAGTAGCTAACAGGTATAGAATTGTGTCACGGAGATATTTGAAGTTCATATGTGTTTACTGTGCTGGTACAGTCACTGACGATGGGCGGCGGTACCGACTGCTGCTGTTTACAGACACTTAAACTCCATTATTTTATTTATTTATTTATTTATGATTATAACAAAAACTACGTCCCCTAAAAATGCCACGAGCTTATAATCGTATTGTCTTTAAATTAAAAGTATGATATAGCTACTCAAAAAAATTCATTTTTAAGCCCATGTAAGCTTAGTTTTAAATAAATATTATAATTAGTAACACCTCGACTTACACTACCTCGATCTAAATGGAATATTCGTCAAATATTTTCAAGCTTGCTTCGTCTAAATATCTTTTAATGTCTTCTAGAATCTAAGTTTACCATTAAATGATCTGATTCCAATTACAAAGTTAATGTTATAATATAAATACAGTTATACCCCGACTTACTACATAAAATTATATACCTAACTTTAAATATTTTTAAATAGCAGTATCTTATTATATTTTAAACACCATAATTATCAAAGGAGTGATAAAATTATACAAAACATTAAAAGTTTCTCACTATAAAAGTCCTTGAAGCAACAGCGCTCTTCATTTGTAATCGATAAATAAAGTTAAGCAACGTCCGGTGAGGACAGTATCTATCTACTTATTTGTGCTTGTATTAAAAATGCAGATATTGTTATTGCTTAAGTAGGTGACTACCAACTCTTGTAGACATTCGGACGATCAGAGTATATGCTGACACTTTACAAATAAATTTCAATAAATTTAAATACATCAGCCCATTTAAAACGTGTATAAATTATCAGCACTGTAAATCATGTTTCAGAAGTAACATTAGAACCATTAGAATTAGACACTATTTTTGCCCTTGCATTTGCGCAAATGCTTGCGTTAATACGCAAGCATTTGTAATTGCAATTGCATATTGATGGCCATTTTATAAAAAAAATGGCTATTTTAAACCAAACTCATGGAGATTTTTTTTTTTTTTTTTTTTTTT
>LUGF01043707.1:382853-400242 GCA_001625245.1 Calycopis cecrops
ATCCTTCAAAACATTTTTTCTAGACGTCATTCCGAATCCAATGAGCTATCGCTCATATTTTTAGGACCTTTATCAAGAATTAACACCATTTTGAACATTTCGACTAGACTATATTAGATTACGTTAAACGCGCTCTCATAGGAAACTCATCTCCTTTATTTGAGACCTTTTTAATCTCCTATTAGAGATATAATAAACAACAGAAATAGCAATCACAGATGGGACGTAAATTATTATTAATATATTTTTTTATTAATGGTGTTAAGAAATTATTTATGGATGTGGTGTCTTAATAAATGTAAGGAGTGAGATCGTGTAAAACAACGATCGAGCAATCGAGGAATCGAGCATAACAATAATGGCTTGCGCAGACGAGGGATTTTTGTCCGCGGATTTTTTGTCCGCTAAAATAGAATGCATAAAACTGTAAGAAGTAACGCAAACGAAAAATTAAAAGTACGCGGCACTTCGCATACATTTTCCGATCCGCGGACAAAAATCCGCGGACGAGAATCCCTCGTCTGCGCTCGTCCGTTGCTTACGTCTTTTGCGCACCTTTTGTTTCAAAGCATAATTCTTAAGGAATAAACTTTAATGATGTGTTAACGATATTGTATCGGTTTAAATAATCCTACTAATATTATAAATGCGAAAGTTTTTTAGGATGTTTGTTACTCTTTTACACATGTCTTGTCTTGTCTTGTCTCATGAAACTGTACAGTAATATAGCTTTCATATCAGAATAACATAAGAAGTTAAAATTTTGAATCATTTTTTAAATCCGAAATCCACGCGGACGAAGCCGTGGGCGGAAGCTAGTTATTTAATAAACCCGACGATTCAGTCCCCCCTTGACCATAGTTACGAGTGCATCATCAAGTATGCAGTGTTCATCTCAATTTTATAATTTTTCAGATGTAACATATCTTATGCGACTACTGTAACACGTCACATAAATACTTTTTATTCGGAAATAATGAAAGTGAAACCGTGATGCTAGCTTTGAGTATTATATTCCTTTAAAATGATTAAATAACACAACTTATTAATATAAAATTAATATCCTAATAAATAGTATAAATACCTTCAATCATTTGATTATTTATAAAATTCTTGATAATTTTATTTTTAAAATGTACCACACCACGATTAATAATAACAGAAATATATACTGGAGATATAAAAAAGATAAACAGATGCAGAGCTAATAATTAATTAGTAATAACATGATATAATTAAATTGTGTATAGAATTAGGTATATATGTAACAAAACAATAACTTAAATATCAATAGCATAAAATAATAATATTACTTAATTCAAATTAAAAAAGCACTAAACAAATGTAACACTTTTGATTTAAATAAAACTAGTTATATTATTATCCACCGAATATAATAATAAACCTATCCAACTTACCAGCATTGACCTCATTTTGACAATAATTATCCGAGAACTCGAAATACAATGATATCATTACGAAGGAATCAGTAGATTTTATAGAATCATCGTTTTCCAAAACAGGACACCATGTAACATGAAAAAGTAATTTATTATTATTTCTATTTGTTAGCTTGGCATTGGAATAAGCTTATTTGGTATGTCGAATGGTGAGGATACGCTATTAAGCCCACCTATGCGAATAAGTTCGATCTATTTTATTGTAGGTATCAACATTTTTACAAACCATTTATGGATAGGTACATTAAAATTGTATCATCCTGAGCATACCTAGGAAGTATTGTCATCATTTACATTATTTAACATCCATCATGGGATTAGTAACTCCTTCCAAAGTCAGGATGAAAGGGAGAATAAAATATGCTAATAAGTAATGTAAATTGGATAGAAAAGTGTTTGTAAGTATAAACCAAAAAAAGTTTTTTTGTTTATACTTACAAACACTTTTCTTGGAAGTTTTCTAGTAGGCAAGCCATCATTCTCAAAATAAAGCAGCATAAGGGGTACATTTTCAGCCTAAGCTCAAGTGAATATCCACGGCTACAAACATGTAGGTGTTATACGTGTCCGTTTAAATTCTTTCATATCAAATGAACTAATAGACAGACAACATGATCTGACCTCATCTGATATGAGTTTTATGTACCTGTGCCGGTATGAGTTATATTGTGTTTTAAGTACATTAAGTGTAGCACTGTTATCGATAATCCATAATGCAAGAGAAATATGGTCCTCGCGTATTTAGAAATAAAGATTACAATACTCTTCTTCACCTACCTACTTTATTATTATAAAAAAACCGCTCAAAAATATTGTAATAATTCTGCAAATACTCCTCTAAGCTTCTCAATTTAACTCATTCATTATCTATTAGATGTGCATCTAAATAATATACCCATATCTATAATAATATATAATGTAAGAATAAAATACCTAACCTGCTAATAACCTGCGACTTTGAGGTCATATTATGTTGTACTACTGACCTATAAATAAACTCTAATATTACCTATTGTAAGATGTTTAGTGGCGACCTAATACATTTCATTTTATGAGAACATAGAAAGAATGAAGTAAAAAACCCGCAAAGTGCGAGACGAACTCGCACACCGAGTATTCCGTACCAACGAGAGGAAAAACGGCTTGTGCGAGATATGAAATGAACCACACAAGCAAGGATTTGCTTGTCTTTTCTTTAACTTCGCGATATTAATCTAGTTATTATAGATAGATAAATAAATAAATATGTATTTATCTTGCAAATATGTAACAGTTACAATTATTTAATATTCCAGTAGGTAAAGTTATGATAAAAAAAACAACAGTTATTGAATAGCTGCAAATAGCTGTTGACAAACTTATATTTTCGAATACTTGCACAAATTTTGTATGAAACAAACTACACATACAAGTTTATTATTTTATTTTTTTAAGATATAATTATAATTAAGATTTATTCCTATATTTGTACAACAAGTTCTTACTTCTTGTCAAATTTTACAATACTAGGTCAACGGGAAAGTAGAGTACTTTCCCGTATAGGTTTTAGTTTTTATATAGGTTTTAAAAAAAGTGCGATTTCATACAAAATTTGTACTTACTTTTTATTCCATTGACTTAGAAGTATGATTTTTTCGAGTCATTAAGAGGTAAAATACTTCAGCATTCGCCATCAATATCAGCTTGATCCTTTCACGCGTTTACGAGGTCGGTCTTGACAGACTTTCAGACAGACTAACAACAAAGTGATCCTATAAGAGATCTGTTTATTTCTCTTTGGGACACGGAACTTTAAAAAACATCATTAAATATCATATCATAAAATATATTTTCATAAATTCCAATATCTATCTAAAACACTATAACGTCATAGATAATATCTCAAGTATTTAACAGCCTACCAGTAAATATGTAACATCCCATGCATGGATATGCATGGGATGCTACATATTTAATGGTAGTAGGCTGTCTTCATTAATGAGAAATTACTATGACTTCCCCACGGCGATATTACTAAGTTTACGTTGAGTACAAATGGGTACCTATTCACTAGTTTTGGCACTCTCATATCTTTCATCCTTCTGGAATCGTTGATATGGTAACTACTCTGTAAAAAAATGTCAATCGAAGCAAGAAATGTACATTATTATAATTATAGTAATGTTATTAATAATAAACCTCGAAGTATACTAATTATTGTAATTTTTACACAGCTCAAATATTGCATAGCCTTTAAAATCAGCCGCCTTGGAGTTCCTTGAAAGAGTTAGGACCAGTGGCAGTGGATCGATACGGCCGTGACGATTATGATTAAATTTTAGCCTGATATAATCTTAATATAAAATATGTAATTTGGGTTAATGTCCTAAAAATATCTAAATCCTTAACTACAGCGTTGACCAAAATTTACAAGTATGTATACGAAAAAAAAACAAAGTTTTTTTTCTATTGTTAATTCAATATTATATTATTGAAGCGTATTTCGTAATAAAAAATAGTAGAACAATTTTTAATGTATTTAGAGGCATATAAAATCATTCTTCCTAATCTAAAAACAATAAAACTAAAAATATCTAGCAGAAATATAAAATGTTATATTTAGAGCATTAAAAAGAAACATAAAATGGAAAGAAAACATTTCTTCTTAAATGTTCAAGTACCTACGCAGTAAAAAATACAAAAATAATATATATTACAAGATATTATTTACCTTAAATATTTTGACACTCAAATTTATTCCACTTTCAACTCTAGTCTAGAATCTAGTTAAAATAAATTTGAGTGTAAAATTTTTTAAAGTAAATAATATTTGTAATATATATTATTTTTGCATTTTTCTACTGCGTACTTGAACATTTAAGAAGAAATGTTTTCTTTCCATTTTGTATAACCTGTTATGGTTAGATTCAATATCAAGAAATTAACTAGTTTTAGCAAGAGGTACTGCCACACTGCATGCTTGCATGCAGCCGAATTGGGCCGGCACGACCGAGGCACAACAGCCGTGCAGTCGCGTACGTAATAACAAATATCTTCTCTTTCTATTTAATTAGAAAGTAAGCCTATAATCTGACACTGCATGAGGAATGCCAGGAGCAGAGAAATCATTGGTCGTAGCATATTTTGTCAAGTATGGTTCACATTATGATTTCTCCATAGCTTCTTAAAATTATACAAGACAACCAGATATAACAAAAAAAATAAATAAATTAGAACAAAGTAAGTGAAACCAATTTCGTTAAAAACTCAAAATATACATAGAAGTACAACTTTAGTTAAGAGTTAAGAATTATATTACATAACTTATCTTTTTCTAAAGTACCCGTCATGAGAAGCTATAAATTATGTAAACAAACATCTTTTACTAAGTAAACATTTTAACTGCGAAACAATAATGAACCGACCATATTGAATCGAAATAAAAATATAGAAGGGTTAAATGGAAGTAACAACCTATTTAATTTAGTCGGATCAATTTTAACGACTGTCGTTTGTGTTTTTTTGGTACGAGGACACGCCTGTCGCCGGGAGTGCAAACCATCGGTTCGCCATTTTGAAATAATCGCGTCATTCGAGTTTCGAATACGCGCGAGTTTTATTCATATCTAAATACTTTTTTCCTTCAAACCAAATGTTGTGAACTCCTGAACGTTTGTTTACTTAATTTATAGCTTCTCGTGACGCTTACTTTAGCAGAGAATTGTTGTACACTCCTACTCGGTGCTATCTTAATAGTCATGCCAAGTATGGGTTGCAAAATCGACAGGTTGTAATAATTTGTCACGCTTAGGTATATATAAAATTCAGCTGTTTTGTGGATCAATGTTTGAAGTCATTATCGTTCGAGCTCGGAGACGAAACATAACATTCGTTAAAAACTAAACAATTGTATATTCTGATTTAATTTTATTTTTTTATAATATTTGATAATAAAGAGAAGCAATAGTCAGTGTATTTGTTTCAATATTTTTCTAAGTGTATGTTGCACGGCTAGATCTGCTTGATCTGTAAACCTTAGCTAAGACATGTAAATAACATAAGCAGGATATGTTCGGGTAAGAGTATCAAATTGTTTATATTTTTACGTACATATATACTATGCTATAGCTATAGGTATTATTTATATATTATAAACTATAATTAGTGTATGAACATGAACAATATAAACAATCTCTTCATTCGGAGTTTATTAATTTCAAATAATCGAAATTATAGTATAGTTTTGCTGGCGGTCGGCTTTTCATATATATAATAGTTTACTGTGTTTTTCTGCGCGGCAACATATTTTTTGAAAGCATTTAAATCTTGATTTTTTTAAATAGGAGCCTGGTCGTATTGAAAAATTGTTACATATAATTGCAGGTTGCTTAAGTTTTTATAATATTAGTTCGTTATTGGGTCATTTTATTTGACTTTATTACTTCTGTTTAATTTCTGGATTTCTATCAGATAATAGCATTTTTGCAGATTTCACGAACAATAAAAACATTTATTTTTTGTTTTAGCAAGCAAATTTCATTTTAGGAAATTAACTAATTTACTTTAATAATGTTATTTTTCTGGCTGTTTTTTCTTACTGATTGTTCTTGATGCTATCGATATATTATTTAGGTTTAGGTTTACAAGTAATTTTTTTTTTATAATAATGGGGGAAAACGAGCAAAAGCGGTGACTTCCGACACCCAGAGACGAATGCAACACTAGAGGTTTACCAGTTGCGTTAACGACGTTTAAGATGAGAATAGGTTCTTTTCTTGAACTTAACTCATATCGGTCCGGAAATATCGAGGGCGGCAGCTGATTCCCTAAAGGAGTGCGTGAAATGCAAGTGCGTTTTAAGGCCGACGAGGGCCGCGTACTTTTAATAAACACGTCCCGTGGAAAATTCGGTAGAAAATGTATAGCGAACATCTCTCAGTAGGTATGGCAAGTGAATCAAGCTTGCTGAAAGAACTCGATCATCGTCGATTGGAGTTGAAATGATATAAGCTGGTAAGAGGTTTTTGAGGTTGAGGTTTGAGCTGCGCCTGCCCAGAAGTGAAAGTAGTACTCCACACAATGTAGGGTATTATAATATGTGCATAATGGAGTTCCATTCTATGCATGGGAAGTACTTACTTATTTTCTTACTTAAAATTAGTGCATCCAAAATCTATATAAAGACTAAGAAAATATACTGAAACAAATTATTAATTTATAGAACGACTAGCTGCTCGACAGACGTTGTCTTGTCATTATTGGGGGAATTTTTGTCATGGTAACGTGTTATGTTATGTGGCCGAATGGACCACCCGTTACTTTACGCTACAAAATTGTATATTCAAGATACCGACTGCAACGCCATCTCCCGGACTGATTAGTGAATCTAAACCATTTGACACACACACGCACATAAGAAATATTATATATGAAATAATAAGTATATATATAAAGATATCCCGATTTCTTTTCAAATGTAAATTTAATGTAATGTAACTACTGTACTACACTACTGTATTACATCTAATATTTTTCTTTTACTTTTATACTATATTGGAGCAAACGAGCATTAGTCACCATGAGTGACCATTTTGGTATCACTTAGGCCCCCATCGGCGCCTACAGCATGTCAATTACTGTCGCGTTTCGTGCTGTGTAAGTAGCCGGTGGCCCACGGAGGTGGGAGGAGAGAGGCAGCGCATCTGTATAGTTGCAGGGGGGGGGGGCGATCCCACTTTCCCCCAAGTCTGCTTACTCATGCTAAGATATATATAAAAAGTAAAATTGAAAACAGCGACTGAGCCAAACGTCACGAAGTTTTTCTACGCTGTTGTTACGCGCGTGTGTTGTATACTTCTCAATATCATGCTATGGTTTTCGTACTAAGATAAAGGACCTGGTTGACCGAGCTTCGCTCGGATAAAAAATAAAAAGACGGAATTCCGCCATCTATTGAGGAGTAAAAAAACCATAATTATATATAATATAGATGGCGCTGATATTATATATTATTATATCTTGAGAACCGAGCTTTTCTCGAACCTGGGACCTTGATAAATCGATTCCTTGAGCTGAAAAACCCCTAATCTGTAACTTTCATGAAAATCGTTGGAGCCGTTTCCGAGATCCTGATTACACATATATATATATAAATATACAAGAATTGCTCGTTTAAAGATATTAGATAGACAAATAGAATAGTGTTAACTATTACACAATCTTAGACTGTTAGTTATATAATTTATCCATTTATTTCTTTGTTTTTATTACATGTATATATATTTAAATAAATTAATAATTAATAAATATATTATAAATATGGCGAATTATATATAGTAGTAAAGTAGAACGGGTTCAGTTAAAAACTGGACAAACACATTATTAGTCTTATCGGTAATTTTATTTAGAAATTTAAGTTATTGTATTACATTATAAATTACACTTATACATGCACGGTACATGCTTATATTACAATTTATTTCCTCTGACTAGTCGTCGCATACATCGAAATCTTTTATTTAATAAGTTATATGTTACATGGGTATAAGTTAATTATTATTAATAAAACAATTACATGTATTAAGTATGTAATTAATTATAACTTAGTTCCATTCACATGCATTATATTATTATAAATAATTGAAATTAATTTAGGAATCTACTTTTTTCTTTTGTTTAATTCGTCGACAATTCTTACAAAGACTTCGTATTCCAATTTTAGTTTACTTGGCTTTGAGTCCTGTACAGTGCTTAAGACCTTAGTACCCTTGTAGTTGTAAACAGTTCCCAACTTTTCACCTTCTTGCAATTTCAATGTAGGCGGGAAGTATCTGGAAAATAAAAAGAATGACGTTATGTAAAATGTTACTATGTTTGTATTTCCCCACCATACTTCAAACTTTATCGTGGCGCTGGGTAGTCTATGGTGAACCGAGAACCTAAGCCAATCGTACCGAGGGGGCTCCTATCCTCCTCTCATAAGACTACAGATCGAGAGGACCTTCCCGCATGGGACTAGAAACAAGAATTGGAACCTCCACTCATTGAACTATCCTGAAGTTGGTTGGGTTGTTCTGTGTAGTAGAACAACCCTTATATTGTAATGGCCCTGGTATCCCTTGGGGTTGGACAACCCGTTTAGGCTTATTTTTTTCCCTGTCGATTATCAATTTCGGGACACCTAATCGACGACGGCAACGATAGATATTCGGCAATAACTTATGCCGCGAGCACTACAAAGCACGCATAAGAAAATAAAACGTGTGTATTTTTCCTAGTATACGAAACATAAGGCCTTGCAGGCCTCGCAAGATATAGTTCGTACATTCCCTCAGGGGTTACATGAATTATAGTGAGGATGATTTATTTATATATTGATAAACGTGAATGTAGATATTTACTGGCTTCCATAGGACTCTATATAATATATATTATTCAAATTTATTGTATCAATATATTCATGTGGCTACATATATTAAGGATGACTAATAAGAAAAATATGCTCAAATCTTCCATAATGAGAAACATATTAGGGATCCATTAGTAATTGGTAAATATGATGAATTTGTTTTTATATACTTCCTAGTTCTATTTGATTAGATTTCATATCCCTGCGTTATCGTTACTAACAACATTCCTAAGCGGAGCATTTGATAAGACATGATACAGACGGCCTTGTACTTGAGTACCAATATAACATGAAGGATGAGTTCCTCAAAGTGGTAGTACACACTTAGAATAACAGGCGGTAGGTGAGCCACTAATGTGGGTCACGGAAGTATGCTAACAAGTTCCCGTGACCCGACCTTGCAGTGGACGAAAAGGAATACCGCTGGGGTTTAGTACGTATGAGGAGATGCTTGCTGGTTCCCGAGTCCCACATACCCCTCAGGAAAGTCTCTGCCTGCGAGCATGCCTAAACGCGTTCACTGGTGAATAAAAATGGTGGGCCACTATTGTTCTACAGTGGAAATTGACAATAAGATCACGGTAATTAAAAAAGCTCTTCTTGCAATAAACCGATTAATTGCTAATTCTAAATTTATAAATATAGATATATTTGTAAAAGTGACAAGGTAATATTAATACCTATATTTGATTTCAGTTCCATGGTGTTAATCTCTTTTTTTCTGTCAGCTATGGTTTTAAGATTTTATTGATATGATACTTGGTAAATAATATTAATCGTGAGCGGTGAGACTGAGAAATAAGAACTGGGGTGAATATAAGCAGTAATCGCTGTTGGTTCAAAAAATTTATGAACAACATCAGTAGGAATAAAAAGTACTGCGTTTTTTTAAACATGTATTGCATGCCTTAAGCGCGAGCGTAGGTATGCTCTACTCTCGCCTAAAAATCAAAAACTGGGTTCGGTCAGAGTTTTATTTTAAATAAATAATAATATAGTGCTTAAAGTAGGTTGGCCTTCATACCACAATAAAAGAAAACATCAAGTGTCATTTTTCTAAACAATAAACAGCAATCCAACCCACAATTTAGATAAAAAAATGAATTTTTCAGAAAAAAATCTATGAAAAACATATAACATTCTCGCTGTAATCACCATAACTTTTGAAAAACATAACTAATCGATTTAAATTTTATTTCAATAGGTCCGTAAATCTATTGTGACGAACTGATTAGAAAACCATAACTCAATCATTATTCCTTTTATTGTAAAAAATCAAATGTGTACTGTTGAAAGTAAAAAAATTACATCTTAGGCAGCCTAGTATACAAATACACAGAGTAAACGTCAAAAATGTGTCAACAGTGAGCTCTGAGAGTAAAGCCACTTGAGACTTTATTTTCACAACGTTAGAGTGTATAATTGAATAAATCGCGTTCGCGCACTTAAAACATTATGGTAAGAGACATTCTTTATGGTTAAGTTTTAATTGCGTCATTCATATAAGCTGCCAGCACAATTTTATTAGTCTAACGTTTAATAATTTTAATTTACCAACGTTTCTCGACTAAAATTATGTAATTTATATTGGTAATAATCGCTTTTATCTGAAGCAGTTTTTATTTTTTTACATTATGATGTCTAATAAATATAAAATAACTTATTTTCTTTAAGATTCAAGTTTACCATAAAACTATTTGAAAATTAAAAATAAAAAAAGCAATTTTTGGTGAAAAACGTATATGTTATCATGAGTATCTAATTTAAATAACATACGTATGACACGAGTGCTTAAGGCATGCACATTTGGTTTTACCAAATAGATGTATCTACTATTAATCTTTACGTTCGGATCATAAAATTTTGTATTAAAAAGGTTTGGCCCTAATGCTAGTAAGAGGAAACTACATAGATATGTTCATGAATTTTAGTCAGCGACACTTCTTAATAAAGGCAAAGGCATAAAGTATTTGTATCGCTTTGAATTTTAATATATTACATTAATGGGCCTATTTTTAGTAAATTTTCGTTCTAAATACGATAGAACATTATAATTACATGTTAATATTACTGAACTTTATGGCGATGAATAAATTTATCAGCAATATGAATATAGATTAAAAATATATTCCATGATGTGTTAAACTAACCGTGGGCATATGAATTCCAATATGATTTATAATGTCATTATAACCATTAAGAATCTATCACAATTTTTATAGTTTATGATAAAATGCCGAATCATCTTACTTTGTAGTAATAATGAGAAGAAGCCCCATAACTGTAATTGTTATAAAACTCCTAACGACAGAATCAAGCACTATACTTATCATATATTTATGATTTAATTACCTATGATTGATGTAATGTATCGTTTTTTTAGGGAAATGATAAATTGTGATTAATGGACTAAATCTTCGTTCAAGGAACGCCAAGAAACTCAAACTCCTGCCACCTCGACCAGCAAGGAGTCAGAGTTCGTATCCTGTCGACATTCGGATGACATTGTGTCTAAGACTTGACCTCCTTCACTCCGAAATTTATTTACTTACTTTAATTTTTACGCCTAGTATGTTCTATTTTATTCTTATTATATAATATTTTGAAGTCCTTAAATATAATACCCGTTACAAGTATATATGTATAGTCAGAACGGCAAGTGCGATAATATCTTGGGCTACAGAATTATTAGGGCTATAGAAATTTCTCAGAAACAATTGTCGCCTTCGACATGATAAAATAATATCAAGCAATTTACGGCAATGGCAAGCATCGATTCGGCAAGATATATTATAAATAACTTCAAAAGGCCTTGCCGTGACTGTTATTTAAATGGTTTTATATTTTTATTAATCAAATAAAAAATTAGCTCTAATTCCAGATAAACAAACTTACATAATTGTATACAGGGTTAGTTTTTGGTCACCGGCCAACTTTTCAGATTTGGTTCAGAATCGATAATACATTCGATTTATGAAATAAAATAAATAAGAAAAATAATATAAAAAATATTTTTGTCCCGTACGAAAATAAATACCATATGGGTAACAAAATTGATCATAGCCGCGGTGAGGCGCGCGGCAGCCGCACGCAGTGGATACGAAACACAATCAGCTGTTGAGGTCAACACACTCTTCCGGTACAAATGCGCGTAGGTATATTTACGGACCGTTTCAAATCGATGTTTATGTAACAAAATATTACAAATAAGACGATAAAATTAAAACACATGCTTGAAATGATGTTTATTTCCTTATTTTTAAATATGACCGGTGACCAAAAACTAACCCTGTATACCTAAGTTAGTTAAAACCAGCTTGATTACCTAGTTTTGGAAAATTTTATCAAGATACAATTTCTTAAAAGATGTAATATAGAATATATACTTATTTTAAGATTATTATTTTCAAGACTTGTTTTCATTAATATTTAGTGTTAACTGTTATATTTAGTGGTTGTGCTAAATTTTATTGTTTTATAATGTGGTAGACGTTGAAATAAAGGTAGCGAAGTACTCGTCGGCATCATGACATTTATATTTTCACCTCATATTAATTATATGGTTGTATATTATTTTAATTAAAATACATTTAAAACTTTATGGTTAATTCTCATTCATTAATATTAATAAAGGAAGTTAAATGTTTTTGCAAAGGGCAGGTGGGCTGGTTACTCTTTAAGTGTTTTTTTAAAGTCACTCACACTAATACCACAATTACAAAGACAATTTTAAAGCAAAATTCTTAAATAAAATAATAATTCATCACGAAATTGACAAGCAGCAATTTATAGTATCTGTGCTCACTCAAAAAGTAAAGCGATGGAATCCTCTAAACATCAGAATAATTTGTAGTTTTACAAGTTTAACTCAGAGCATGTTCCTTTACATATTGTAAAGGCCATGGTCCTTTATAATGAAGTGGGTATCTCTAGACGGAAAACCTACCACAATATCTCTAGAGATATAAAATTAGGCTTAGATGTCAAGGAGAGGTAGTCTATTTCTAAATTGCTCATATTAATTTAGAGTTTAAAACTTAACAGTAATCAACTCTTAGCAACAGACGCCACTGTGAATGTTGCAGAAAATTTATGGTTAATAAATTTGTCGAAATGATAACGAAATAATGTGAATAAATTATTTTGTTTAACTTCTTTATTCATTTATTGTAAATTCATTAACATAATATAAAGATCTGAAATAAAAGATTGGGAACGAGGGGAAATATATAAAAGATATATGATCTTTTAAGAGCCACCTTGATAGCTTCGATAACGTTTTAATAAAATGTAGTACAATGAAATGCATGGTGATCGATTGTATTGGTTACCAACAAAATTCGGCAATGTATAAAATCGTATCAATTTTCTACCACATTATAATTGCATTATAGTTTGTATAGTTATGTGCGAAATAATGTTAATTAAATTTTAATATGGAGTTTACTCTTTATATCAGATACATATAAAAATAAATGTATGTGAGCTTATCCGCATTCTAAATCAGCAAATAGAATATTTAAAGACCAAAACAAAAAAGGCAAATTAAATTTTTAGTTATTTTTATTGTTTAATGGCAGGACATTACAATGCATGTCGGATGCAGCTAACATCAAATAAAAACCTAAATTAATTATATTCAAATCAAATTAAATCTCTGATTCTCCAAGATAAGTAGGCACATATCTATGACATGCTTACTGTAAAATCAATCCATCCTGTTGCACAAATACGATAGTAGGTATGTCTGACGACTTTTATTTTTTATTATATTTATTTATGTTCAGTGGACAAAACAATTATAGACAAACTTACTTTTTTTGTTATTTTTTGTATTGTTTAATGGGAGGACATTGCAATGCATACCGGATGCAGCTAACTAAATTTAAATTATTCCTATTTGATAATTGTACAATTCAACAACATTTTGTGCCGCATGTCAAGAATACAATTTAGTAGTAAACGATTATGGTATGAAATGGATATTCGTGTTACACCCCACAATAATTGCAAATCCAAGCAAACTAAATCTCTGATTCTCTGAGGTAGACATATTATAACATATTTACTGAAAAAGCAATCCAACCGAATGCACAAATACAAGGATAGTATGTTAAAAGGCTTCTTACATCAATATCGATCATGCGAGGAATGAGATACATAATTTTGACAGGTACAGGTACAGGTCACAGATAAGCGGAGCATTTTGCGCCAGGGTTCGCGGCTTCAAATCCTGCCTAGGTCTTGGATGTTTGTCTACGTAATTATACATATTGCTATTATAAAAATCTTAAATATATAAAGTTTCTTAGATTTATAAAAAGTATTAAATATATTTCCATTGTCTAGTATCCGTAATACAAGTCCTTACGGCATTTAGCAAGGGGCTAAACTAATGTGGTTTGCAAAGTCCACAGATATTATTATTACTATCGGGTTTTGTTCTGAAGATACGAGGGTCAAACTGAAAGTTCTTAGAAAATCAAAAACTGTGCAAACTAGCAAGTTATTAGTTTTATTATATCTTTTCAAAATAGTGTCCATTCACATCAATACATCGCTGCATTCGATAGAACCACTGAGAAAAGCACTTTGCCCAATCGTCTTTAGAGGTCTCTTCGACGGCCTTCTGAAACGCAGTCACTACTTCCTCGGCGTCTGTAAAACGTATTCCTTCAAGTTTCAAGTTACTTTCGTCACCTGTAAGTACGTCGAATACAACGTTTGAGCCACCTCCGTCAAATCTTTGAACCATTTCACGGCACCAATCAACACGGCGGAGTTCTTGGGCTTCGGTCAAATTATTAGATATCCACCGGGCACAAAGCTTCCTGACAGCTAAATGTTCATGGAGGATTTTGTGAACTTGACTCATACCGAACCCTAAGCTTGTCCGAATCTGCTGATAGGTCACTCTTTTGTCAGTCTCTATCATACGCCACACAACACTGATGTTATCTTCAGTCGTTACTGTAGAAGGCCGTCCTACACGCAGATCATCGGTGAGATTAGTGCGACCACTTTTAAACTCATTAAGCCAATTGTAAACAGTGGCAAGAGATGGGGCTTCATCGTGAAAGGCCAATCGAAGTCTATCATAAGTTTCTTGTTGACTTAAATGACATCGAAAGTCATAAAAAATCATTGCACGAAAATTTTATCGCGTTAAATTCATGCTGACGTGACACAGCCAATTTTCAATTTGCCGCCAAAACGTAAAACAAATGACAAAAGAATAAAATTCAGCTTCAATAATATAACAAAGAGTTCCATTTTCAAAATTCGAACCTACTTTTTTATTATATTGTTTGCAAGTAAGCAGATCTGAAAACTTTTAGAGTGACCCTCGTATAATTGTTATTTATTAGACAGGTTAGCTGCTAGCACCAATAGTAGGAATGCCAGTGTTTAGTTGGCCTGGTTTATGGAATTAATGACGTATTTGTTAGAAAATTGCAACGGGAAAGTCTATACGATGACAATAGACTTAGCAGTTCAAACAAATATTCGCATTTCGCAGCAAAAGGAAGTCAATAATAATTTAAGCAATTGATGAAGACAATGGTGGTTTACTTTTTCTGAATGCCTCTGGTTAAAAGGTACGACATTCCTTCCCCCCCCCCCCCGAAAATGCTGCCACCTTGTCGTGTTGGGGGGCTGGCGTGCCTCTGTGATTCCCAGGGTCATGTTGGACAGGACTACTATTATATACATTACTACTCTACTTATCAGGCTTGCGGGGAGAGGTCAGGCAAAGAGCAGCTTAGCTAGGAAGTGCTACAGCCGTCCCTCTGAACTAGCAGAAGGCGGCGTGGAAGTGAACGTTTCCAGAAATTTGTCAATTTGACGATTCGTACTAAGTTCGTACTCTTTTGAAGTACTGGGGCCAGGGGTCAGGATGGGAACCTGACCCCATCGCACGGTTTCGACGACGTAGTAGGGACTGCTCAGAGGCAGCCGGAAAGTCCCCAGAATCAGCACCCAGAAAAACGTACTATATTATTCAAGTGAGTAGTTTCAAGTTCAAGTTTTGACAATGCGGTTGCTTCTTCTAACCAAACAATGAATATTAGAATTACATGATAACTAAAGTCACTGTCTCGCAGATACGTCAATAAAACAGTTCGTACTATCCTAATAAAAAATGAGATTAAGAGGTGCTATACAACGAAATAGAAAGTGACTATAAATAAAAATACTTTTATATATTTCTGCAAATCAAAAGACATACGGGCAGTATACTTTATAATTTTTCTCAAACTCTTCCTATGCCATATAGAATCTCTCAAACTGCACATACAGTTATATAATGGCAAATACTACAAATACCTACTCATTTATCTTTTTTTAAATATTAAGCTCCGTCAAAATATTCTTTTAAATCGATTTAATAAAATTGCATTGGGATTATTTGAATAAGGAAATACCATCCGCGTATTTAATGTGCATATCTTGACTTATTTAAGGTCAAATGATTTTTGTTGATCGGAATTAGTGTTGAAATATTTATTGTTCAAAGTGATGATCTTGTGTGATGCTAATAAAAAATAACAACATCCGTATCCGTTAGATTAGTAGATCAGTTTTTCCTCAATAAAACGAAACAGTTTATTCTGTTACATTAATTGGTGGTCTATAAGGAGATGGGGTTAAAGAGGGCAAAGCATCAGCTACATACCATGCGTATGTACGTATGTGTTATGTTATGTATGTTAATGTACATGATTGCTCGTTTGTTTCCCTATTCTAGATAAAAAAATAAAAAATGCGGTAATGTTATTCCAAGTAAATTGACAACATTTTAATGTTAGAACCTTAAAAACAGTAAACCTCGCCACTTCTGGAAAACTTAAGTGTTTAAATAAGTAAAGCAGATTTATGTCGGTTTTATTTGAGTGCTTATTTAAATACTGCGTTCTACAAGAGCTAACCTGCATATTATAATATCTATATCAGGTGTCTCTATTAAGTTCACAAATACATAAGAAGTAATAAATCAGCCTATTTACTATAACAGTAGTTAAAATCAGTATAAAATTGCATCTTTGTTCCAAATTTAAATATTAGTAGTTTAATAACAACAATGAACAATCAAACAGTAATTGAAAGAGAAATGTATGAAGTTACTGTAAAATTTTGTCATTATAATCAATTTTACAATTTTCTACTTTTTTGATCTAAGGGCTTCTTTAGTTGATCTAAGGGCCACAGAACACACGAGACTTTTAGACGCGGTGACCGGCGGTTTAGATGCCTTTTAGAAATTACTTCAAGACGCCAGACGCGGCGATTTAGTCGATAATGTATGTCAATTAACACCAATTAATGTCTAAACGCAGTCGCAAGATTGCGTTACTGTCGCACAAATCTACTGCGACTGGTCACAGAGAGTCGCTAAATCGTGCGACTGTATCGATGCAGTCGCAAAGTCGCCAGTCGTCGCGTTTATCGTAGCGTGTGTGCTATCGCCCTAGGAACTACCTCCATCATCTGTCACACTGGATTCATTCAAAAAAAAAATTGCCATAATTTTTTTTGGGTA
>LUGF01043707.1:400451-417003 GCA_001625245.1 Calycopis cecrops
ATTCCCCATTTTTTTTTACGTAGGTATGCTTCTTTACAAGAAAAGGTCGATGACCCGATTTCATCATTCCATGCACCAATTCGAAGATACCATGGACCCTCGCTAATTCATAATGGTCTTCATAATATATTAAGAAATACATTCAGTATAAACTATAATGTAAGAGTTTCTTTGATTTTTTCTTTAAAATTCTACTTAATTTGAAATTAAGTATTTTTCTTAAATAATCTTTAGTTCTGGTAGTAGCTTCTAACAAATTAACAATATCGCCTGTAGATGGGAATCCCGCTGTTCTATGACTAATAATATTATGTTGATTTGCTGATCATGCGCTGATTATACCTTGTTCTTTATGCTTTTAATTAAATTAGTCTCGTCATCAGAATAATATTCCAAAACAGACCGAAAACTAAAATTCTACTAGGAATATTAATGCGATAGTGAGTATGCATATAAAATAGCCTGACGTAGCAACATCGATAACATGTTTTAGGTGTTTCAATATTATTTATTATATAATACTGAATCAAAGATTCTTAATGTGCTCTATTTAATATTCGGAAAGACCTTGAGCACCGACCTCTAACCGGAACCCAAAAAGGTCAAATGGCTAAAAACTGGATGACCAAATATATGATTGTAATAAATTTCAAAGTGGAAAAAATATACCTACATAAAAAATCCGAGCTTTGAACTCTTCAAATCTTATGAGCTTGAACTTCAAAAAATTGTAAAATATTTACGGAAATCTACTCATGTACATAATTTGGATGTATAGGAACACACTTCCTTGTACTAAAACTACTGCTATCAATCTTTTTCCCTGTAGCAAAACGAAATATTAACTGCCTATTTTACTTCAAACGTAAAGAGGTACCTCATAGACAGACTAGAACTCGGAATAATTCAATTTCATAATTCAAAACAAGAGAGAAAAAAAAAAGCGCATCTCTCTTTTTAAGTATGGGCATAATGAAAAAAAATTCAGGAACTTCATGCCATCAAGACCTATACAATAACACCTTAGCACCTTAGCAGTTTATAAAACATACCTCTCAAGCACATACGGACAGACAGACGGACAGACAAAAAAATGGATAGACATACGATATTTAAAGGTACTGCTTTGCCAGTCCATTTGCCTACCATAAAAACATCACAACGACTAAAGATCCTTTTTTTTTTCAAAAATAATTGTTAGTAAATACTTACTGAGTTATTGCTTCTAAGTTGGGATTAGGCTTCTTTACTTCCTCTTTAGGTTGACTAGTAGGAATTGGGTGTTGCTGCTGGAACTTTCCGAAGGAGTTAGGAGCTTCAAAACCATATTCTCCGAATGCTAAAATATCTGGCGACTCGAACGTATTAGTTAGTGCATTAACATCTGCATATTTGTAAGGGAATCTGGGAGCGTATATTTCATATTCATTATCTCCTACTTCCAGACGCTTGTAAGTGCCATCGAATGGGAATACCCCTTTTTGGTATATATATGTGTACTTTCCTTCATCGCCTTTGACATATTTTCCTTCACCCTGAGGTCTGTAATATTTACCATCATCGTAGATATCATATTTAAAATGTACGTATTTGCCATCGTTATTATATTTAACATGTTTATATTTGCCATCTTCATATGGATCACATTTTGCGACAACGAAGAACGACACAAATATTATCTGGAATTTAAATGAAAAAATTTTAGCAAACTGTATAAATTTCATGATAACAGAAGAATCTACCTACCTACTTTATAAATCGATGGTGTGGTATGGTATGGTATGATATTGAAATTAAACAAAATATCTCAGACGACTAGGGCAGGAACAGAAGAAAAATTCCATTCGGCTATGAATCCAGGCTCAAAAAAGCAAGAGCGTATGTGAGCCATTATATGGTCGTAACGTAACTAAGATCATAGATTGGGCAAAATTCCCCAGTGAAGCATTTTCATTCCAGCTTACAAAGGTTATATAGGGTCACTTTGAAGCAACCGTTATCTCTGTGAAGAGATTTCGCAGAAGGTTACGCCATCCTGCCACCTTTGTGGCGTGCCCAGGAACGCAGCTGCTTGCGACTGGCCGATTTATTATGACAAAAGAGATATAAAATAGTTAAGGAGTATAGATAACCAGCCTTTCGGTTCCGAGGTGAATGGGCGACGACCTGCGTTAAGATATGTTATAAGGCGGTATGAGAAATTCGACGTCATCAAATAACTAGAGGTGTGCGATATGCTGCATATCCAGTAATCCAGTAAGCGTTTCGGATTTTTCCTTTTGAAAAAACCCCAAGCATACGCTTTGTTGGAGTGACGGTTGCATACTTATAGATACAACTATTACAAGACAAGTAAGGGTACCGAATCCTGGTTCTCAAGCCAGCAAGTAAAATACAGCAATAGAAATAATAGAAACTAGCTCCTCGTGATCTCAATTTAATAAATTATCATTCGTTTCCTGAATTACTCAAATACAATCACAACAAACGCTTCTAAATTACAATCTACCAACTTTGTACTCGTAATGTGTAATATGAATCCGTGAAATATTTTGGTAGCCAAATGGGAATGTCACATTCTCGAGCTCTCTACAGATCCTCATGCATTGAAAGAATTACCCAGTTGTTAGTCAAAACTTAAGATTAATTTTAAACTAATTAGGGGCAAGTGTCATTCTTCTTTGAAAAAGTTAGATCGATAAATAATCATTCTTAAAAGGTTTTCACTATTTAATATATTCAACAGCTATGCTAATCGTCTCTGAACAATAAATATCAAATTAGACAGACACGTGGATAGGACATGTTGCAAATGATTTGCTAATTTGCATTTTATCGGAAACGAAAAATTAGATTCGAATACGGGCTATTATTAATATTAACGATTGTTTGTTTTAGCCGTCGAATAAAAAATCTGTATATTAAATCTGAGCTTTCGCACCCTCTGCTCTGACGAATAAAGTTTTGGCATATTATGTTTTTCGGTTTAATTAATAACGAAATTTAATAATTGTGGAATTTATACTCGCGTAATTTATGATCCGATGAGATGATGAGATGATGTGAAAAACACTTTACGACCTATTCTCACACCTACGGAATATACAAAGGAAATTTTATAGTCATTGGTAACACTGTTTGGAAGAAATTTGACCACATACACCCGATATACTAGATTTCATATGTTTCATATACGTTACATTTATTTTTATTAAACTATTATTATAAAGAGGTAAAGCCTAACATTAATTGTTTATTTTAATGGTAATCTCTCCCAATGGACTCACAAATAGCATCATACGCAATAGCAGAACTGTATCATGTAACGAGTCCAAGTGCTACTTCTTACTTAATTTTCCTATACCTACTTTTATGTAAATGTCACAAATCGTATTTATTCTGTGAAAAAACTACTAGGTACTAATTAAACTATGTATTTGTTTTTTGATGAACTTAAACTCATCCGCTTCCATTAAAAATATTTTATAATTATCGATTTAAAATTATTTCACTTCAATAGTATTTAATTACTGACACTATATTTTCAATGTCAAATGACATGCTTATCATGTTACACAAAATAAATGCAAATAAAGAGTTTGAACATTTACCATTAGGTTTACAGAATGAAGGTCCTCTATGTAAATATTTTTAATGTAGATCATGGAGATAAGAGTGAATACCCTCTCTTCAGATCACGTATTATGATAAAATAATTGATAATAAAATATATACATAAATTGTAATCGCAACCTGTCTCTCAGCACTACGGTGGTATCGTAGGGAAAAATAATTACCCACCGTACCACTGGGGGGTACGGGCGGTGGTACAGTGGGTCAGAAGTGTTTGTTTTTGAATATTAAAATTATTATAATAAAGAAGAAAAGCTAGTGACTAATTAACAAAGCGTTTCTAATTACTTAAAAATATTTCATTAAAATATTTAGGCGTCTGTTCGTAAAATTAAATTAGTATTTATATTATGTTTAATGGCCTACTAAGTGTGCAAGGAACATCTATTTTTAGTATTTCTATCATATTATTACTCATGTTATTTCAAAATAACAATAATTTTCAATACTGTATTTAATTAAATTACCATTTCAATATTTTAAATGTTCTAACTTTGAAATGTTACACTGTTAACTTTGAATTACATCGGGTATTTTAAATCAAATCTAAAATTAACGATTTTTTTATCTGTAATAATTATATGTATTCTATGTTATTTGATGCGTTACATAAAACAACATTAAACATCGAGACAGCTAAATCATCACAAAGGTCAAACATTTAGCACATCTTTGATATGTCGCCTGCAACCGGTTATCAGATCTAAAGCAATACTATGCGTAACATCATAAATTTTTAAATTAAATTTATGGATCAACTCTGATATAAAATGAATGTCGAACAACGCTATAAAGTTACACTTAGATAAATGAAAATCAATATAATCCTCAAATACGAAATAGATTATTTAAGAGACGTAAGAGCTGTGAGTTTGAATAATTAGTTCAGAAAATTTTACAATAACCAATATTGGCGTTTTGCTAAGTCACGAGTCGCTTGTTATTTACAATACCTAAATGCATATAGTATGTACAAATAATATGTCAAAATGTCTAAAAACACAACTCTTAAATTAATCGACATACTAACCATTACAAAAAAGTATTTTAATTTAGTTCTAATATTTATGTGCATATATTTAAGTTTAAGTAGACTATAAATTTATTATATTAGCTGTCAACAGTGTAATGTCTAATAAATATTTCATTAAAAATTCTTTAGTTGTTCAAGTTCGATGCAATTATCATAACGCCGGTACTTATAAAGTTTAATAATAGTTTTCTCTACTATTAAAATGAATCATTGTAACTACATTTTTATTTTATTTTATTTATTTATTTCTCCCCAACATTTCTGTATTACATTATCAAAATCAAATTTTAATCGGATTTGCTTAAATATTCCTGTATTGAATCAATCATCCTCATACATTCCAAAATCCGCAAGCCGTAAAATTAATTAGGCTTTAAGCGCGAGGCGTTTCGATTTCGACTTTTTTTATTTTAAACCTGAATCGCGCAGTACCAAAGGGAAAATCCCACAGAACATAATGTTAAAAGGTGCACCGAAAAGTGATCCCTAAATAACTTATACACTTAGTATGCAAAGGTGGGAGGCGACTCTTAATAAATAAGCCTCCAAGAGAAAGGTTCAACGCACTCAAATTGTTTATATTATTTAACAAAACACGTACTTTTTTGTATAAGACATGCCATGTTGCACTGAGCTCCGGGAAGGTCCATTACGATCATATAATACAACCACAAAGTGATACCTATCCTAGTTTCATGCTGCTTGTGAGATTTAGGTATCCTGTGAGGAAGGAGACGACAACATGTCTTCATGACAATCATAGTGACGTGCATACTTAACGTGCCAAAATATCTATATATTAATACGTGGGGCAAAAACTTCAGGAACATTTTTACGAAAATTGGGCGGACGCTGGAGTATGATATTTGGCACACTTATAGTTTACGTGTAAGAGAAGTGCAGAACCCTAATATTTTTTAATGATAATGTTTAGAAAGTACTTTAATTTAATAAATGAAACTTTACACACACTGCGCATGCATTCGGCACATCGATACAAATGACACACGTAATTATCGATGAAGTTTCCATGTATCTTTTGCAAGTGTTGAAAATTCTACATAAATTGTTTACCTTAGTTACGATGACATAACATGTCATATGATATTTAGTTTTTATTTATTACAAAAAAGTTTCATTTAGATCGAATATCAATCTTCGCGGGATTGCTAGTACACATTAACGACTACGTATAGCTTTTGAGCTTTTGGTTACGTTGACTTGGAATATTATATAAATCTCCATATTAATTGGCATGAATGGATTCATTATAATTTCTTACCTTTTTTCATGGTAAGTATTATAATTATCTGAGTCTAAAATCATAATATTGTATATTTTTATTGAGTAAGCAATTGATCAATAATAATTATAGTTTGTTTTGTAGCACTATAAGATACGACATTCGTGAATTAATATGATGAGACTAATACTATTGAGCAGTAATCGCAGTGTAATTTGGAACGCACCCCGGAATTGTTCTGTTAGTAACACAACTGTATTGCCAATCTGATTATTATTTGCTTTTACTTTAAGTACTTTGGCCATATATTATTTCACTTCTTTTATGTTGTCATTGATTTTTGTAACAAGGTACACGTAATCTACATTAGTACTTAGGTATTTTTATTGTTTATTTTGCTCTAAAAATCTTGTTTCAAGACGTTTCATTAATGTCAGTTTAAAACTTTAAACTAAGATAATATCTTCAAAACCTTTTCTTGTGTAATGCCAGTTGCAAAGACAAATTTAATAAATAATAAAATCTCTATATTTTAATATTTTTTTCATCGGTAGACGCAAAAAATAAGTCAACAAAAAATTGTATGGGATCCCCATTTTAGTGCAAGAATCTTCATGTTTAGATTAGTATTTCCGAAGATTACCTCATACATCAAACAACCGTGTTTAAAAAAATATTTTCTTTATAATATTGATATGTAATGCTCATAATATGTATAATTAGATAGGTATATAAAAAATGCACGATGAAATAGTAATATGCTCGTTACTTGATTCACATTCTATTCTCAATCTATAATATAAGTTAATACTCCCCTTATATCGCCTTAAACTCATTGTTAATAAGAACTATTATTATTAATCTGTTTATTATTGCTTTATTATGGCGTCAACTTCAAGTTGCGGTCTTTGTATCAATTTAAATATCAAATAACTTAGAAACAACGAAAAAAGTTAACGAATGTGCTGTCTTATTTTAAAATAGCGTCAAGGGTTTTTTTTATAATCAATTAACTTTATAATGACAACATTAAAGTAAAATTAGCAATCTTTCGACAATCTAACCGGTTTCAAAATAGAAGAATTTTAACTACATCATAACCATACATCATTAATGTCATGTATTAATTAAACAAAATAAACGATTTATATTGAACTTCAACAAGATTAAAGTCTAATTTATTTTAGGTTTATTTTTAATACCTTATAATAAATGTTGATATAAAATAACACGTTTTATTACTAACAAAGTGAAATTGCGAAGATTTATTAATATATTTTCTATTATATTCTTCTTTTTAAATATTATAAAATCATACCTTCTAAGTGTTATTTAAATGATGAATAATAAACTGTGTAAAGAAAGATTGTAATAAACAGTTAATTTCGTAAATCCTTCACTAACAATAAAACAAATACATTATATTTTTATAGTAATTATGTTTATCGTACCAAAGTAATAATTAAGGGAATACGATTTATCACACTAAAGTACCTAACAGAAATTAAAAATAATATAATATATTATAAGTACATATAATTGAAATCTTTTAAATATTTTATAAATACAAAATAAATACTTACAAATTTGTTTATATGTCTCATTGTCAGTACTTTAAAATACTTTTGTAACAAAACAGTTCTCTATAGATGAAGGAGATCACGACGCCCTCTCAACGTTGTTATCAGCACAGGTTGTCAATCTGAAAGTAGATCGAGTAATGTGTCATAATCATGCATTATTTAAGCTTCAGAACAGCTGAACTCCGTTAAAAATGGCTATTCCTCATTGCTTTAATTAACATTTATATGTATAATAAAATCTATTCGAAATGTACGAAAAGTGGATCAGCTTCCACAAATCAGGTATGTCGAGGTCAAAATAAGAAATTAGCATAGCTGACTCTAGTGACAGATGATGCAGACAACGTCCGCTTCAATAATGGTTGCTATCGAAAAGCTATCACAATTTATTTAATAAAAATATATTGCGGTGAAAGCATTATACACTATCTAAATAATATATACTACTTGACACATATCGGTCCTTTGGTTTCTTAAATTTCAAAGCTAATAAATACCACACAATTAAAAAAAATAGCAACTGAAACTTTTAAATAGGATTCATCTAATTATAATCGCAATCTTGCTTGGAAGATTATCGTGTAAATTGGTCATTTAACCGTGATTACAAACATAGGAAAAGGGCAAATAAAGACCGTCACCTAGAAAATCCGATAATATAGTAACTTTACCTTTGTCCTATATGTCCTTTGTATGGATACACATCACATATGGTCACAAATTATTACTATTAAAAAAAACAAAACGGACATGTCAACATCTACACACAGAAAAAACACTGTGCTGTTCTAACGTTAAGATTGACAATGTGGTCTCAGTCTTATACATTCTTTATTTATATCGGCATCGAAGTTAGGCCATTAGCGGTCATGAGGATTTGGAATTTTTATTTTTTTTACCTTATAAGCTAACACATGATTTTATTTTTATTAAAATACGTATTTTACTTAAACTTTTTAATTAATTAATAATGACAACTAAAGTTGTACGTATCTGAGCTTTCATTTAATCGCAGATATATATCCTATATATTGAACAGAATCCTATAAATAATTATTACTTCTTTTCAGAATAAAAATTAAAGGAATAGATAGTTGAAGATTTCTTGTTACTATAAAACCTTTAGCAACAAAAGGTTTCAAGAAACAGATTAAATGACGGCTTTATTTTTATCAAGTAAAAGTAAAGCCGTCAATTACCAATGTCAACACAATGGGCGACTCATCTAGAAAATCCAGGATCGTTTCAAAGGAATGACCAACGTAAATAAATGTTGGCCTTCGTAAGGCAGCTCGAATATCAATTTACAGCTCTAACTTACGCCAAAGTAGCTAGTAGTGTCCGTTAGGAGACCTGCAAAAAGTAATAAATGTGTTAGTTTCATTAACATAACGAAGCAGCATAATATACTTTATAATGCAGTAATTAAATTATATGAATTAAAAAAATATTCTAAATAAAATAGATAATAAATAAAAAACGACTTTATTTTTATCAAGTAAAAGTAAAGCCGTCAATTTATTATCTATTTTAATTAGAATATTTTTTTCATATTTTTATTTATTTTTCACGGGATCGAAATTTACGAGGGTTGAAACGCGGGGCGCAGCTAGTGATCAAATAAAACTAAAAGTCAACAGGCGTAAGTAGTTTTATTAATGAATTCCCAGCTTTTTACAAATATATATTTTTTTTCTTGACGATTCTTGAGTTGTGTCTGCCCGGTACCCATAAGGGCTAGTATCCATAGTTATTTACTAAATAAGTGGTGTAAAATAAAAAGACTAAAAAGTTTGCGTGTTTACTGCTAAAAACACCTTTGTCGTGTCTCCTCGGTCTTAAAATACTTCCCTAACGAACTCAGCAAGCATTGAAATTCTTAGCGTCGAGATATTGAATAACGTTCATTAGTTGGAATTGGAAGGCTAAATTAGGCTCCCGAAAGCTAGGTGTGCTGGGTAGGATGACTTCACATCAGCCCATAGACAGCAAACTTTATAAGGCGCAAGTTCGACCGCATATATTATATGCCTTTAGTTCGGTGCCCCGCATTATCAGCACAGCTCTTAGTACTCTTCTGAACATAAATATGGTAGCGATTTGTCGATATCTGTTAATAAAATTCAGATGTAGATATTAGTTAAAACAATTATTCAACAAACTTAATTACCAATGTCAACTCAATGGGCGACTCATCTAGAAAATCCAGGATCGTTTCAAAGGAATGGCCAACGTAAATAAATGTTTACCTTCCTAAGGCAGCTCAAATATCAATGTAGATACAACTCTAACTTACGTTGCGTAGAATCTAACTTACCCAACTACAGAGTCGGGCAGGTCCGAGAGGTCGACTTTTTAAATATTTAGATGGTGCCAGTGAAAAATTGAATTTTGATGGAAATTTCGATAGTGTAATTCAGCGCAGGTAATACTCCGAACAATTCCCCGGAACACTACCTTTGGAAAATACGGTTCAAGATACACATCGAACTGACATTTCTCCTTAGGAGAAGTGTATCAAGCTTGCTGGAAAGAACTTTATCAACATCGTGTATCGCGCTATATATTTTATATTTTATTATCTCCAATAATGAATATAACTCCAGCATCAAAGGGTCCTTAATTAAGGAAAGAAACATACCTGTATAATAAATACTACTTGTACGACCGAATGCTTCTGCTTATTTTACTCATCAAGCCACAGCTGGCGATGAATGATGAATGTACTCTTCATGATATTCTGGTGGCCTTATATAGATTATAATCTTCACTTGTAACAAAGACGTCTTCTTAAGTTCAATTAGTTCCAAATTGTCTTAAATTGAAATAAAATACAAATATGTGGTACAAGAATTCACATAGGTACCTTTCCATAGATTTGAATTGAAGTACCGTTTTAATAGAATTCAAATAAGAATAACTCATATCTTATTTATATCATTACTATGTACTTGTTTTGTTATAGAAGTATGATTGACATAATGCCTTATTAATTAATTTACATAAAAATCACCTTTTATGAATTTCCTCTAAGAAACGATTACTTTACTTCTACGTTTGCGAAAAGTCATTTGCATTACTAATAATTATACGTATACAACAGTTAATACTTCCTTATAAAGTTATTTAATACGAATAATACCATGGTAAACAAATAATATTATCATCTATTAATTCGGATATGTAGAAAGAATGGTAGATGAAAGTATAACAGCTAAGTAGATATGCAATGCGAATTTGTAAGAATACTGTACGATGGTGATGGGTCATGCTAAAATCGTGATATCACTCTGACCTCTATTCCATGGGCTTTATGGGATTATCATGTATAAGACAAACTTGTTAATTGCCTAGGATCGCAAACAGGGCGCTCCAGTGGCTAGGCTAGCCAATTCCTAACAAAAGCAACCCCACCAACACTTAAACAATGTCATTTATGAAAGACTCGCAAGTACATATGGGGAAGAATGGCAAAACGCGTAACCTGTATGCAGATGCTTATGCGCCCTGGAAGCCTACAAAACTCCTGAATGTTCACATTCACTTCCTTGAAAATTATAAAAAATACACCTCCACCTCCTGGATTGTGCAATGGCTGCCGAGATCTGTCCTGAGAAGCCACTTCCCCATTTTGCAAAAGCGCACTCTCATATGATATCGTGAAAGATATCCTATCCTCATAAATGAAAATATAACAAGATAAAGAATCCATAGTTTCTTTAGCTTCAAATGAGTTTGTAGAAAACGCAGACTCGGTCACAGTCTTCTCGCTGTAAAACCCCTACATACAATATATGCAGATACATAATATGCAGTAAGACTTACGATGTGTATTTTTTTAAATTCGTACATGCGAAAACAATTATACAATATTTATAAACAATTTAAAAGGCGGGGTCACCTCACTGAGGCTTCTAAGCTCCACCTTCGTTAGTTTTAACCATTGTGCTTAATATAAATAAATGCACAAGATAGTCTTGGTTTGTTTCTTCTTGGTTCGCCTGTTTTGGACAGTTCCCGATCAATATGACCATGATACATCAGTTTTGGTCTCGTAATGGAGAAACGATGAGGAAAAGCGATTGATTAGTCTTGGCTGTGAACTTGTGAGCTTCTCTATCGTTGTTAGGAATTCATAGTTATAGACCTTTGTCACTTGTGTCATTCGGTAAAAAGCCGCAATGTACTAATACAGCAATGGTACGCAATAGTCTACCATCATCACCATCATTTCATCATCATGAGTATTTTTGGCCCACTTGACTGTTTTCGGATCTATATTTTTCTAATGGAAATCGATTAAAATATCTGGCGTTGTATTTTTATTCATAAAATAACTACAAATGAATAGCAATTTTTTTTTACTCATTTTATAATGAATACAATAGTTTTTACCTATGTTTTTAGTCTTTAACGCAAAAACTAAATTCGGTAGTTAAGAATAAGAGATTAAGTTCAGATTTTGATGAAATTTGCCATAGCTAAAATTACAACCTTTATTTTTGTAGACCCCTATAGATTAGGCCCTAGACCTATGCCTGATCGTGACCCCTGGACCTAGTAGGTATTCCAATTAAATACGCCCCCAAAGAAATGAATATTTTCTTTTGGATAAATATAAACATTATATATTGCTGAAAATACTAGTTATTTTCCTGATGTCTAGAATACTAGATTGGAGTTTCAAATATCTGTGTCTTGCTTAACAGTTATGTTTGGTAAATATCAAGCAGCTTCGCATCTAGAAGCCACAGACCAAATACCTCCACACCTGCCTCACTAGGGAGTCACCATGTCTGTATACGCATTAGGCAAAAAGACGTCCTTAAAGTGCTCCAAAATCTAGATGTAAACAAAGCCAGTGGGCCTGACGTGATCAGCTATAAACTGTGGTCCAGAGCTGTCTCCTATTCTAACACACCTGTATTCTTTCTAACTAACTATCAGTGCCCAAAAGGAAAGCCATGCGAAGCCCGCAAGCAAAACCATGAAGAGAGTAGTGAGCAATCGGCTGCTGACATATCTAGAAGATCACGATCTCCTCAGTGACAAACAATACGGATTTCATAAGAATCAGTCCATTGGGGACATTCGACCGCGTCTGGTAAAACGGTTTAACTTTACAGAGATTTCCGGTAGGATTGCACAATCTTTTTCTGAAACTTTTCTGACTTCCCATAATACAGATCGTTTAGAATGGCTGTTGATGGCTGCTCATTTGTTCAAAACAAATGACAATCTATGCAGGGGTACCACAGGGATCAGTTCTTTCGGCAACACTATGTCTACTGCATATCCACGATGTGCTAAAGCCTGGTTTATGTGTGCATGATGTCGAAGGACACCGGCTGCAACTCACGTCTCCATTGAATTTTGACACTTGTATCGAGTCCAAAGCTAAAGCTGTAGAAAACTAACTTGACATTTTATAGAAGGTACAGTGGTATTTCACACCAGGACAGCCTATTAGTCTGTACAGTCTGTACAAAGCACGTATCCGGTAATGCGTGTAATATGGCACTGTCACCTATGGCACGGATCTATCAACTACCAGCATGCAGCTTTGGAATCGATTGATTGTCGAGACAGGCGACTCATTGTCGATGTCAAGCTGGTGAACACCAAGTATTAGTTTGGCTCACTAACGCGAAGTAGCAAGACTGGCGCTATTCTAAAGACCCCAACGAAGAGCGTGTATTTAGAAACTACGCTGATTTCTTCGTCACCATGTTACCATCGGACTACCAGAGGTACGGCGACTTGTCATCCCTAGGCAGTGGAACATCCACCTACAATGACGCAACGAGACCGATCATCTTCATGATTAAGCCATTACCATTCAACTGGAACGACTCGCCGGGTTTTCTGTTATCCTTATCCTATAACCCGAGCGTGTACAAATCGAAAGTGAGTATTTACTCGACCAGCGCGAGCGTGCTACATCTTCGACCGTCGTAACTTTCCATCCGACAAAATTGCGGTCAAATGCATGTCTTGTCAAATAAATAAAAAAATCAGGTAACATCTTCTCAGGGTGAATACTTTAATATTCATAACTAGAAGGTTTTATACATTGATTTGGGCATTTTGAGGCATTATACAGATCTGTTGTAGATCCGTCTACTCTAGTCGGCCTAAGTAATATAAGCGTTATAATTATAATAATTTTACATTGTAAAGCATATGCCAGCCTCTACAATACAATATTATAAAGAATATACATAATGTCTGTATTTTATTCCGCGGCTCTGACGTTTCCTTTTCCAATATTTTATATCTCAAACAGGAAATGCATACAAGATCTTATTGACATGATGAATATATTATTAATTAAATGATATATTTAAGAACCTCAAATATTTTAAAGAACAGAATTATAAGCGTATAAAGTTTGTGATTTTTCGATAAAAGTATGAAGGTCTTTTATTGATCTGTTTTAAAACTAAGAATAAACAAGGATTGATTAATTAATTATCAAATATTCATGTCTTAAGCGTACACAAATTAAATAGGTATTTGATAATTGCAAAAGCTAATTTTGTCACAGACCCTTAACATGTTTTAAATATTTTAACTTCCATGATTATACACGTGGCAGCTACAGAGTTATGGTTGTTATTAAAAAGTTTTTGAGGACAATCACACCGGATTAGGGTGCTCACACAACTCTACATCGCAGAGTCGCAAATCAAGTATTTGCGGTGCGAATTTGTACAATAAAGTTGTTTCCATGACAATATTTTTAAGGTTTTCCTATCTCAAAGCGAAAAAAACGGAACCCTTATTGGATCACTTTGTTGTAAGTCTGTCTTTCCGTCGGTCTGTACGTCTGTCAAGACCTTTTTTGGAAATGCATAAAAGGATCAAACTTTTTTAGTAAGAGGTAGTGCCACACTGCATGCTTGCATGCAATCTTATTGGGCCGACACGACTGGGGAGGTACCTCTCGTTTACACGAGACCGACGTAAAGTGACAGCTGTGCTATCGCGTTTCGTGCTGTGTGTAAAGAGTGTATGTGGGAGGAGAAAAGAGGCAGCGCATCTCTATAAAGTCGCCCTAACCGTTTTCGGCTAAGACGGCCGTCATTATAGACGAGCCACCTGCGCAAGACATATTATATTGCACAAGTGTGCAAGCAAACATAAGTGCACTCGCTATTCCATCATTCTCATATTTCGATAGGACGGCAGTCCGACACGATCGGAGAGAAATCAGGGGCAGGACCGACGGCATAACATGCTCTTCGAGGCACAGGGATATAACACCGCCAACTTCTCCTGACAATTTGACTTCAGACTGTTATTAGGAATTGAAAAATCTTATAAAAGAAAGTATTTATATAGAAATAAATCCTAAACCTGCTGAACACCAATTCCTTCGGAGGCGTGGGTTCGTATCCCACCGCCGCTGCCCCCATGAATATGAAGACTGACCCCATGAATAAGAATACTGAATATGACCTTTTCTGGAAATGCATAAAAGGATCAAACTTATTTAGTAAGAGGTAGTGCCACGCTGTATGCTTGCATGCAGCCGAATTGGGCCGGCACGACCGGGGAGGTACCTCTCGCTTACGCGAGACCGGCGTGAAGTGACAGCTGTGCTGTCGCGTTTCGTGCGGTGTGTAAGTAGCCGGTGGCCCATGGAGGTGGGAGGAGAACGAGGGGCAGCGGATCAGTATAGTCTCTATGCAGATGTCTATGGGCGTCGGTAGTCATGAAAATGGCTACAACTGCTCGTTTGCCCCCCTATACCATAAAAAAAAAAAAAAATGAAGACATTCTTACATGCATGGTAGCTAGGCACGTATGCATAAACCAGGCCATTGCTGTACTTATGATATTTGATACATTATTATTAGATCAGCGCGACCTATATGCAACGTCTTCGGGGACTGTACTGAATATAATATATAATACTATCTTAGGCCTCTAGGTGACACTTGTCACTGTCACGTAACAAATTATAGCCGAACTATTAAACAATTAAACAAAAAAATAATTCCCATGTTGTAATGTGTTCATACAAAACGTGTGCAGGCAAATATAATTTGTTAACTCATGTACAAAAGTTGATTAGCTCTTATAGATCATAAAGCTTAACACAAGCAAGCAAATCTTTCTTCTGTGATTTACCTCATCTCTTAGAGATACCGATACCTCTTGCTAGTACGGAACTCTGGGTGTGCGAGTCGACTCGCACACCCCAGAGTTCCGTCGCACACCGAGAGGCCGGTTCTTGACCTTAAGACTGATTTATACAGAGTCAGTAATTGACTTTAAATTCGGTCAGGCTAACTCTGACTTTTAGAAGACAGTTAGCTGTTACGCTTGCCAATTTAGGAATTAATACAGACTTCATTCGGTTGATATTACGTTTTTTTAAGTTACCTTGTCTCAAATTTAGAGCCAGTTAGTGACCCTGTATAAAACAGTTCTAATTCCATAAAACTGCGCGTTACGAATAAAGATATTTTAGTTTTTGTAATGCAAACAAGCAGATTCTTGCAAATTCACAATTGTGTGAGAGCCCTTAGCTTAAGCCTGTGCTAAGGATTTTAAGACCTGATATAATACTTGAAACGGGTTCCATACAACGGAAATAAATTGAAGATTCTTTTTTTATTTTTGTAAGTCTAAATTAATTTCAAGAATTCGTATTGAATATATTCATACGGTCATGACTTTGAAGGAATTCGACCCTCGTTCGTTGGCGTAACGTCAACAGCTGTACCCGCAAAATTAACAGTTATTATGGCAATGATTAATAAATTAATTTACTTACTTCCGTTACCTGGTACTAGTAACACAAGTTTCCAATAGCTAATTTTACAAGTTTCTAAGTACAATTTCTTGATTAGATTAATAAAGAGTCATTGATCAAGATTATTTTTCTTCTATCGTTAGTAAAGTACTCAGTGTCAAATTTGATTATGTTTGTTTGAGAATTTCGCGTTTGTTACACATAGTGTAGTGGTTACTTTACGGGTTTAAATGATGTCGGCAAGCGACCACAGCTGGTCCTGTCCAAACGTCGAGCAAAGATATATGTTTTGACTA
>LUGF01043707.1:418121-431538 GCA_001625245.1 Calycopis cecrops
TGCACATTTCTTACGTCTTCAAGGTTGTTCTTGAGGTCCGAATACGAAGATTTGCGATTTCTCAAAGCTTGACTCACCAGAAAACGATCATCTCTTGGTTCAGTGGATGGTTTTCTACCAGATCCAGGCCTTCTTTTCATGGAACCCGTCTCTTGATAACGCTGCCTGGTTCTTTGGACTGTTGAACGACTTACATTTAGCCTTTGAGCCACATAACATTTGCTACAGCCCCCTTCAAGTAAAGCAATAATTTTGCTGGCTCTTACAATTTTATCTGCCATCATCCAGACCACTAAGCATTAAAAACAATAATTTGAAATGTCTCTATAAGCAGCTAATTCAACGAAACCAATAAAAATAGCCTAAAACTTATTCAAAGACAACAGCAACTTTCGTTGATTCCCGCCAGAATTTGTACAAAAAATTGGTATTCTTTTTAAAATAAGATCAGGCAAAAATTTGAATTTCGAATGTACATTTTTGGCATCACGACACATTTACGACCGGCCAGTAATATATTAAGAAAACTTAAATCCTTTTTTGTGTCATATTGTTTTCAGGAAAGAAAAAAATCAAAACCGCCCGTTTTTTTTTGCAAAAGAGTGTAGATTATGTTTATACTAGGTGTGTCAGGCGGATTAGCCACGTTAAACCTGTTTCAAGGGAAACAATTGTTTTTAGGGAAAATAAGTATATTTTTTAAATCATTCCAAATTTTAATATCTGAGTTAAATTTTTTTGAAATCTGATTAGCAATTTTTCAGAAACAGACACAAACTACATAGGTATATACATATATTATTATCTTTTATTAGTAAGATATTTTGCTTGTTGACACGTGCAAATTCTACAAATAAAAGATCAGGCGTGACCGCCTGAACGTCCTTGTCAAGTTGTGCGGTTACGTTTATCAATAAACATAAATTATAGCTACTGTTACAGCCCTACGGTTCTCGAAAATCTTCCCAAAAAATACCGGTAATTATGAAAAGTAATTAATGTTATACATAATATTTGCAATGTCTATTCAATTATTGGTTGGTGTCTGAAGCACATCTATAAGACTACGTATCCCTAGAAAGAATAGGGTTAAAAGAATATTGAAGAGGAAACGAAAAATACCTTAATAGTTACCAATAATATAAAGTACCATTAATGAGTATCGTGTATATTCTTATAGCTATTAGATACGTTGAAGTATATCTTTTTAATAAAATAGAGACATTAATATTCAATACTAAAATATAATATTATTTAATCTAAATTAAATTAAAGAGAAATATAAGGTGAAGGTAAACGTACTGCCATAAAAATGATATCTTTTTTTTATTATATATGAAACAAGATCTGGCCGGTTGTAAATCAGGTTTTTACACTAAGAACAGCATATTATGCAAATGATACGAAGATGAACTTTATTGTGCACGTACCTTGCCACGTACTGCACCACACTGGCGCCAATTAATCCTGGTACGATTCCAATACAAGAATCATCATCATAGATAGTGTTCATTATTCCAACCTCGAGGTACGAAAATACTCAATCACGAAGGAGTAATTCAAAGTAATTGGGTATTTTGTAACACTGTGATATGTGTACGTCAACATGTGATTTCATAGTTTCTCACTTTATCTTCCAGCTCTTTAGCAGGACATGACTTAGAATTTAAGTTATTAAGGACAAAGTTATTTAATAATACGAGCGGTATCTGTTGGACTCTTAGAAAAAAATATTAATATGGGACCGTTCTCGACAAGTTGACCAGTTTGTGATCGTAATTTTTTATTATTTTTAATTATTTTTTTCTTACTTGAGTAAAGATCAGTCTTGATCATGACACTAGAGTTCCTTCATCAAAAAAGACCACATAATCATTGACATTGATCTCGTTGGATTTCACGATAAAATATATCTCCCATAAAATTATATTACTGAAAAAAAAACAAACTGACTGAAATTGAAGTTTAATAAAGTAACACAATATGTCTTCACGGTACTCACCACGGGGCTAGACTAAAGTAGTGTGTAAAAATCCACAGATATTTTTATTATCCTACTAATATTATAAATAGGAAAGTTTGTATGTTTGTTTGTTACTCCTTCACTCAAAAATTTGGCACACACATAGAGGGTAACTGTATTAACACAGAAATAGTTTTTATTCCGAAAAAATATTCCTATGGGATGCCATGGGATGATTTTTATTTTCCACTGGATCGAAATTTACGCGGGTAAATCCGCAAGGCGCAGCTAGTTATAATATTATTTTAATTTATTGCATTAAGTTTTCACGATTTGTATTCATATTTTATACTGTAAATGGGACGAAATCTTAATAAAATAAAAACATCGAGAGTCGAGGTAAATACTTCGATTAAAATAGTACGCGATTAAATCCCATTTACATTATAAAAAAAAATATTATTATTAAGTTTCATAATCTATCATATAGGAAAACATATACGGCTTCTATGTAAGAAGTTTTCAAATTCTTTCCTTTGGATTTATATTTGTCCAGTTCAAAGCATAAGTCTTAAGATTAGCAATCACTTTATTATTTAGGGTTATAAAATCTTCAGCCCATCCTGGGTATTTGGTAAGCGGGCAATGGTATACAGTCTGTACGGCAGCTTCACAGCTGCATTTCAAGACTAAGCCTTCTTTGCCTTTTCATATGCGATAGTGCTAGTAGCCAGTTATAGGTTAGAGTAAGCTCGAGCCAGCCAGAAAATTAAGGGTAAATCATGCTCCACGTTCGTAGGAACTACCTTAGATAACCCTTACACAAGTCTTCTGGGTAATGCTAAGAGCGCAACAACTTTAGCAGCCGCACTGACTTCCTGAATCGCAGCTTACACTTAATAGAAAACAAATCGACATGAACCCGGATTTAATGCTGATAATTTTAATGTTCAGCCTACCAGGAGATAGAATTTCCAAATAAGAACCATCAAACGTGTTGGCAACGCACACATGCTTATGTACATGCACGTATGGTAATTATTAATAACCTGTTATTTGAAATGAAAACTCTTAGTAATAATTTCTCGACATCCTGTTTTAAGGAATTTTCTTGCAAATAATAATATATTTACATCAATTAACTGTTCAAAACATCTTTCTTCGTCAGAATTTGATATGGAATGTTCTAAGCGAAATTATGAGAGTTCATATTTATACGCATTACACTAGAATAAAACGCACAAAATATCATTGACAAAATAAATTCTAGGATTCTGGTTTACAATCGCTTTTATATTTTGAATGATATATTCAACGAACACGCTTACCAGCGGCTGGAATAAGTTGATGGTATTACCATAAGACTTATACTTATACTTATATATCTACCGAATTCAGGGAGAATACCAATAGAATTATATATACGTCCAGTATATGTTAGAAGTGAAGACATACGGATCTGAGACTTGGGCCGCAAAATTTGGGGCCTCTTAAATAAGCTTACAGTCATTCAGCGTAGGTACTACGAGAAGAGCTATGCTCGGTATTTCTCTCCGAGACATGCGGTGATTCGTATCAGAATGTAAAAAACTAAAATACTTCAGAAAGCGTGCCAATTGAAATGGCAATCTATAAGCCGCGTTTCACTCAGACCCGACAAGCGCTAGGTTTAAAAGCCCTATGTGTAGCAGAGGACCTCTGGTTGCTAATATTGAACCTATATGAAGGTTTAGTTTCTGCATCACACAGAAAATTAAGTCATATTTTCATGTTGTTATTACCTCAGAATGTGAAGACGAGATAATTTAGTACAGCATTCTCTCTATGATATTATAATCTATTATATTATTACATTATGGGAGAGGCCTATGTCCAACCGTGGACTGCAATAGGCTGATGATGATGATGATGATGATAATGTGACATTTAAAGGCCCCGATGATAGTGGGAGCAACGAACTACCACCCAGCTCTAGATTGTACCGAACTTTATAGAGAGTAAGAAATGTGCTCTGCGATACTCTTGATTCTATAAAGGCAATTACATACACACTTACGGCGTTAGTATTTACGGACCATGGGTATACTGTCGACGTTCTTTCACAGTCATACATATCTGCATAATTTAGAAATTTCAAATAGAGAATTAGTCTAGTCTTGAGAAGTATACTATGAGAGACAATATTAAGGCAGTATAATATGTTGGGCATTCTGCGCGTACCTGCCTATAGACGTAAGAGTTGCTAGGCCCTCTGCCATTCATGGCGTAACGACAACAGCCTATGAATGATTAATTATTTGTAAAAGGGACATATGGCAGCAAGCAAATCTATGCTGACTTGAGCTTCCATTAGTCTTAACGCATAGGTCCTTCTTGTGCTAAAATCGTCTATTATTTGATAGTATCTATAGTTACGTAGGCAGCCACCCATTCCCTGCGTTCTGTAAACCGGCGGCTCTGCCAGAGATTTTGCATCAAGATCCCATGTCACGCAACCCGCAAGAAGAAGTGTAGTCTACTGAGGGCTAATTGGTTGAGTGTAAGCATTTCGCCCAAATCGGAGCACTATACAAAGCCATAGAATAGGCAACTCTTAAGTATGAACGCCGGCAGCTAAGGCTTGGACCCGAAATATTCTAGTATCCGTCTCAGGCTTAGTATAGCAGTCAGGCTAAGCCTGAGACGGATTTTGAAGTCCTGACACGACTTGGCGAGACAACAACCAAAGTATCATCAGCGTAACATATGACATTAACTCCTCTAAAGTTGCTCTCGCGGAGGGTCTTGTCATATTCAATATTGCACAAGGCCGAAAGCAGACCCCTCTAACAACGCAATCTAACTATTTTGTACACCACCCCTGTTCCTGAGTCGAGTAGTAAACATAACCGATGAAGCCGATAAGTAATTGGCGATTATTCTCTGTAGGTACAAGGATGTCACGTCTAAACGGCACCGAGGCAGATAATTAAAGGCATTGCATATGTCCAATGAAACAGCTAATACCACACTGACCCAAAAAAACGTCTTTTTCCACTATGTCTTTTCTATCGAAAAGACAATAGCCTCAATAGCATCAATGATGGATCAACCCAGAACAAAATTCATACTGGTTCTCGCTCAGCTCGGGTCCAACTACCACTAGATACTGATGTAGGCGCATTATAATAACCATCTCCAGAAGTTTGCATATGTCATCGAGCAATACCATTGTACTTGCTGGTGGTTCAGTTTTCGAATATATAGCTTGCCTCTCTTCCATCTGAGAAAGATACAGGCAACAGTTTAAGAACTTGCAACACTCGTTATTCCAAAGCATCATCACCTGAAATCTATGCGTGTCCAGAAATACCATAGGGGCGGCATTTTTATGTGTCATTTTATGTAATGCAATGCACCCAGTCAAATTCGACGTCAAAATCAAAATATTTTTATTTAAAATAGAATTTAAAAATTGCTTTTTGAACGTCAAAAATTTCATGTACCACCGGTTCAACCCTAGCCCTGTCCTAGCCATAGTTAATCTGAAGTTATTGGTTTCTCCTTTATGACCTTAATGAGCGCATTCAGGTTTTGAACTCATCAAGAACGTAGGCCCAATAGAAAAAAAATGACTGTGAAATACGGACGGACAGACAGACATGACGAATCAATAAGGGTTCCATTTTTGCCATTTGGCTACGGAATCCTTAAGGTAGACATGAGTCCGGTGGTTTACTTGGTGTATATTCTCATTCGAACTAACTTAATACCGGAAAATATAGCATTTTAAGTCTCATTACAAAGTATAATAAATGAATTATTTAGAATGTTCATGAAGAATAATGAATTAATTTTAAGATTTCACTTCCTCTATCACTTTGGTGAAATAATGTGAAGGATTTTATTTTTACTTTTTTTACCAACTGCTAAACAAGGATAGAGTAGAAATCCGCATTTTAACTAAATTTCCAGTCCTACTGGTTTGCTTAGAATTCAAGTGTGTCAAGTTGCCCAAGATTGCATTAGGTATATCAGTCAATCGAAAGATAAATTGCAGTTGAGATGCTCACCCTGACTCCGCTTTTTAAACCTATGACGTGTCCTTGAAAACTAGTATAGAAGTACAAATGAGTTATTATAATATTAAATACTACATATATTAAATACTATTGAAAGAAATAAATTAACGTAAATATTCGTTTAACAGTTGTTCCTTTAAGCTGTATTATGTGAGCGAGGTTTAATCTCTTTTCCCCCAAAGAGACTGCCAAGTTGCCGTGATGTTTTAATAGGCTTGCGTGTCTGTGTATTCCCAAGGCTTTGCCAGACAGGGCTACCCATATCGAACAGGCTTGTGGGGAAGGCCCAGAATAAGAGCAACTCAGCTAAGGAGTCCACTCTCCCTTTTGAATCAGGAGACGACGGCCTGGGTTGAGACGACTGGCAGGTCCGATTCTGACGCATTGGCGTCGTGCTCCTTTGGAGTACTGGAGCCAGGGGCCAGGATAGGAACCTGACCTCATTATATATTTCCGACGACGTTGTGTTGACTGTTCAGAGGTAGCCGGACAAGAGTCAGTAGTCCCCAAAGAGGAGAAATCTCGCCTTTTCTGTCACTGAAGGGATCCTGTTGCCTGCAGATTCGGTACCTTCCAATTATAGCGGCTGTAGGCACCCGCAGTCAGTATTGCATGAAGTGTCGAGTCCAAGGTTAGGTCTAGGGGTCACCCGGGCTCCTAGGTATCATACGTAAATGTATTTTTCCCTTCTGCGTCCATAAAAAAAGATAAAAAGTATAATCTCACTACTTCTAACTAGATATAATCCCTTTTAAAGAAAGTAATGATCGCTCTGTGAGTAAATTTAGCTCTGAATGACTAAAATAACCTTCTATCTACTTTACAAACGAACAGTTTAACGGTGTACTCTAGTTGAACATTATTGTGAAAAAAATTGAACATCATTTTATTTGACACTCGTTATTTTCTTTATAAAACGTGTATTACAGAATTTATTTCTGTTGCATACATAAACTTTCTGCATTCCTTCTTCATACAACATTCAACTATAGTACGAAATTTAGAAATTATTCATTCGTGCTTTTCTTCAAATAGGGGACGCAAAGTGTTGGCTTTTGCACGTCATAACACAATTATAATTAATAATACGACTGTAACGTGCATAACAGCGTTCAAAAATAATTTCTACCATAACCACTTCAAATATAATTTTGGAAAAACATTGTATTTAACACAATATTCTGCAGCTTCTGCAAAATGCGTAAATTACATATAGAATTGGTTGTAGGTAACCAAGAGCTAAATAGCCTACTAATTTAAACCTTTATATAAATAAAACATAAAAACAAAATACAGCAATAAACGACCTTAGACTTATTATTATGAGTAATCAGACGACCAAAGAAAGATTAAACATACCTACCCATCCAGATGTAAGATCCGCATCTCTAAATGTCAAATCTAACGATGTCATACAACGATGATTCACAAAAAACTACAATAAAGGAAAGTTCTTCCGTATGTTTGTTCATATAGAGTGTGATCATAATAGATTTTTAAAAACTATCAGATAAAAAAACAGAATATGAATAAAAGCAGATAATTGAAATAATAAAAAAGGGTGTGCATTAGACCACACAACTGAAATAAAGCTTAATTAATGATTTTAATTAGCGTAGTTATGATGACATAACATGTCATATGATATTTATTTTTTATATACAAAAAAGTTTCACTTAAATCGAATTTGAATTTGGAATTTAAATGAAAACTTCCATTGGCCTCGCCCGATGTGTAATTTTTGTAATGCTCTCGCTAGCTTACTTCCCATGTTAAGCGCGCGTATAGAAACATGTACGTTAATTAATACCGCGTAAACTTTTGTAAATAACATCTTAGTTTACAATATAAAACCGTAACAATTAAGGTAATTAAAAACAGAAGATAAATTTAATTAAAACGATTATTTTTATAATTATACTTTATGCTAATAGTATAATTAATAATTGGCCAGGAAACAAGACGTATCGAAGATTTTCGAAAATTGTATAGAAAAGTCCCTTCCTATTTGTATTAATTATATATTAATTATGGCTAATATTAATTAATTTTTGATGCTAAAGCGATACTTACTAATAAGTTAGCCTCTTTTTAATTTAAAAATTATAAAATATCTCTAGACGAAGTGGTGAGTCAGTAACTTTTGAATAATGTGTAGATAATAAAATTCGAATTCAATAAAGAGCTACAAATAACACGATATTTAAATAAGAGAATATTTGATATAGTGTCTTGGAATGTGACAGTAGTCACGAGGGAGCTCTAGTCTCAGAAAACCTGTCAAACATGTCTCACAAATTTTATACTAGACGTTGCCTGTAACTTTTCTTGTGCGACCTTAAAGTTCTCTTTTCATAATTATTATGATATTTATTTTTTGATAAGTTATTTTTTTATTAGGATTTTCACTCTCTTAAATATAAAAAAAACGTACTTCTTGAATTAAAGTCTGAGTTTATTGTTGTATAAAATACTAGTAACTGCTAAAAATTAGCTGCTGGTTTCGTTTCGTCAGTGAATGAGCAGTTTTAGAATTTTAAATTTATACAGAATTATCAAGTGATTTTATAATAATAAATCTAAATACGAATGACATAAAAAATGTATGTGGATAATACGAGGCTGGTTGTCTCGTAGAACGTGATTGACAATTTGGTTTTCGGTATCTAGTTGTGGCTCGTCACATATCATCACTGAAATAAAAAAAATATAGCTGTATTGGATGGTAGCGAGAATTGCCGTTTCAGTTATCTATCTGTATAAGTATGATTTCTTCTTTGAATTACTTATCTTTTTCATCATACATTTTCTGTTTCAATTTACCGAGTGATTCATAATAAAAATATTCACACCTAACTAATAAATAATATTACCTAAATAATATATACTGTTATTCGAATACGTTATTTATTATGGTATTAGGTATCATAAATAACTTTACGATTTAAGATCTCTCTGTAAATAAAGTATCCTTAAAATATATTAAGACGGTTTACGCCGTTATTTCTACTTTCTATCAACAGTTTGTTACTTGACAACAGCGATGCGTCAATTGAACTTTAGTGGTGGCTCTACTCAATTGTGATGGATATAAGACGTCATAATAATCTTTCTTTTTAGCTTTACAGGAACATTGCTTCTGCGGAATCGCTCTATTTTATTATGACATGTTTGCTGTTGTTGTATTTGGTGAGCCTGTCGCAGTCGGTTTGAGTTTCCGTTTGAGTTTTCGTACTAACTACTCATTTTCACCTGAAACACAAACGTCACAAGACAATGGCAAATTTCTAACGTGCTAATGCCTGCTTTGGCGAGGATCGAGTGCAATGTTGTGATTGTCCAACAATGCACCTGCGCCGAAGCCTATCAACTTTGATAAAAAAATGTTATTTGAGTAATTAACTTCATACCTACATAATTATGTTCTGTTATCGATGTAGAATTCAAAATATTCGTTTTGTAAGAGAACTAAAAATCATATTTCACCCCCTTAGAGGTTTATTTCTATTTCAACTATACTTTATTACTTTAATTATCAATCCTACATAATTACAGTACTTTTATTTCGACATCGACGGACATACGTTGCGATTTTACTTATTTGTGTATGTGTATAATATCATAAATATTTAACATTTCATAAATTTGAATTGTTTATAATGCCATTAAAACCGGTAATGGCTAGCGCCGCATGAAAGTTAGAGATGCGAAAAATTAAGTCTATCTTTTAAAAACCGGCACCAGAAACTTTTCGAATACATTCATACAGTGCATTTAGAGTTATTTTATCGTTCTTTACCTACCGAATTCCCTATTAGAAATAGTTATTCAGGAATAATAGGTATCATATTATAAGAATACTAGCTACGCTCCGCGGTTACAGCCGATTATGTTTCAATCTCGTGGAAATATGAGGTTGAAAAATTTATTTTTCAATTCTTAGACCTCAATATGCACACAAAATTTCATGAGAATCGGTATAGCCGTTTCGGAGGAGTAGGGTAACTAAAATATATCAGCACCTATAAATTATACATGATATGGGGGCAATTGTTGTCTTTTCATAGTGAAAAGTTTATTTTAAACAGTTATAACATCGAATTACATAACTTTAATATAAAGGTATTACAATTAATATTAAATTTAATAATATTAACAATTAATTCGTAGTACATGTGTAATAACTTAATTATTATTTAAGCGAGGGAAAAAAAATAAAATAAGTAACCCTAGTTACCTGTCATAGCCTTCCTGCGTTTTTATGGGATGACCTCCTGCCAGTTATTACCAAACCACCGAAAATAGAACTGTCAGAGGTAAAATAACTCTAAACGCATTATACCTCACATATGTTGCCAAAAGTGCTAAATCATATTTTTATTTAATCTTTTATTAATACAAAGTAACACCAAAAATAAAATAGTAAAATTAATATTGTTGATAAAATCAAACATGGTAGTCGTGCTCTCTGTTAATTTGCATTAGGTACTTATTAAATTTGCTATTTCAGGGTTGACTGTGTGCCTTATATACGTGCCTCTCAAATAACACAGCCACTTTTTGTAAAGTTATCGTGTTCAATCTAAACACTAATCTCAGGTTATTTAGACTTTTATTTTTTAAATGAAATAAAATGTCTAACAACCATTAATCTAATCTAATATATCTAAGGCCTTGTCATTTATCACCAGTCCAGGATATCTTTACATTAGGAATGTAAAATAGGAAAGAGTCTAATTAAGATTCTGTTTTATATAGTTTACCTTTTCCTTAAAATTTATGCAACAATTGTACTAAGATCCAAAACCTCCACTAGAAGTTTGTTGCTTGCAAAACACAAAAACCAATTTTAAAAATACTGCGGATATATTCACAACACGACTCTACGGCTCTCCAACTAGGAATATAGAACACGCCATGGGCAGTCCACTTTAATGTACAGTATGTCAGTATGTCAAATGTTTGATGAATTAACGTTTTTTGTAAATAAAAAAAAATCTTTATCCAAAACCAAGGTTTTGTTACCTAACCGAGCAGGGTTATTTAAAAAAAATTTAATCTTTCAAATTTTCCGTCCAATGTTTTTTATTTTAATGTACTAGTGTTAAAATAAAATCCGTCCAGCTATCAAGGCATGCAAACAGACAAAAATTTGGTCGAAAAACCAATCCATTTTTCTGGCGCCTTTGTGAAAATATACCAGCAGGTATTAAAACTAAACAGCCTTGATCTTGGTAAGCACATCACTATTCTATGCTTATATCAATCATATATCAAGATTCTTGTATATTCGATACCTCATTAAAATTTTCATAATTAACGTAGAGAAGCTAATTAGTTTTACTTATATTTTTTTTGCCTTACATAATAAGAGGCGCTTCCTTACATCCGTGTCCTTATAGAGATCTATCGAGAAATCCGACGAAAGGCTCAAAATTTATTACTTGTCTAAAAATAATATCTTATTAACAAAATCGAAAATTTCCTTAAACTTAGGTTGCAAATTCAAAAACTGTACTGTTGACGCAGCATTAATACCGTCAATTTAATTAACAAGTTATACAGCATTAATACCGTCAATTTAATTAACAAGTTATAAATATTGAACATTATTATTAACTAGTGGTCGAAATTTGACCATAATTAATTTAATCTCCATATCAAAAATCGATAACTTTTTTTTTTTGTCAACCAATTGTTATGAAACTTTTCACACATAATAAAGGATATATGTGAAATAGAATAGAAGATATATCAACCATAAATATTGTTTATTTTATTTGTAATAAATCATTAAAATAGAAACAGTGAAACAACCTTTTAAACAGCTTAGATGTAAAATAAGGTTTTTTTTTAATTAATAGAAGTTACAAACAATAACTAGAATAAATATGCGTACATTTATTAAAAAAATGAGAAAAAAATAGAAGAAAGAGAAAAGAAAAGTTACTCCCACAATGATAGTCCATTGAGTCATTGAGTTGAAAGTTACATATCAAAAATAATTAAGTGATAAAAAAGGTCTTATTTTTTTAAGAGTAAATAAGTAGGTAAATACATTAGTAGGTAGTATTATCAAAATAAAAAATGTTACTATAATTATGTAGACGACGTAAAAAAAATAATAATTGTGTATATTTAAAGTATAAAAAATTTATGCCTATCTTGAGGGACATTTTTCGATATAACTTATAAAAGCACAAAATTGCGCAAATTTTCTTTATTTGCCTTTTATTGTTTGATAATTAAGGTATGTGAAACTAGAAATATTTGTACGGTGGCAGACAGCGGCAACAGTTCAGCAAATTAAATAAAGACAAAATGAAGACCCTCCGACATAAAAGGGAATATATATATATATATATATATATTTTAAAACTATTAATTGAAAATCAAATCATAGTTTCAAAAAGAGAAGGGCTTGAGGATTATAAAAATATATAATACTGTTATAAATGCTATGAAAAATAATGCAGGATCTAGATTTGAATTATCATTAATGTGCTACGAAATCAGAGCGTAATCGATTGCTCGTGCTTAAATGACGATTGAGGTAACTTATATTTAATAAAAAAACACTAAAAAAGCTATGTAATCTCATACTTTGACTATTTGAGTACATAAAAATATATACATTGCTAGGAGATTCCGACTTTCGTTAAAACCATTTTTAATACGCTCTTGTATGAAAGGTTCCTACTGTGCGGCGCACGGCGCAGAGGTCATAACTCACTTTAATGTATGGCTTCGCCGTTTCGCCACGTGATGTGAATATTTAGTGACTGAAGTAAGTAACGAAATAGCTAAGCCATACATTTTTACTGATATGTAAAATTTGTGAAGTTAGGGTCCGTAGGTTTAGGCGGTGTAGATTCTGAAGGAAGGCTCTACATGGTATCTGATATCTATTTCACATGGAAAATCTTATGTGGTCGTCTTGGCAATATACATGAAATATTTTTGTTGGGATTTCAGTTCTTTTTGTAAATTGCTGGGCTATTTTAGTGTTTATTTTTTCCTCTTTTTTTTGGGTGTATTTCTTGCACATCAGCAGTGCCGGTTTTCATAGATCATTCTTTCTTGGCCAGTCTTTTTTCTTTTTTCTTTGATGGTTTACTGATTACCATTAGCGATAAATCTAGGCGATATTTCGCTTTTAAGCGATTTTATTATTAAAAAGCTATAACAAGCTATAACGTTGCTACGCTACCAATAGATAAATTATAAAGTTCATTGGAATGAATGCATAGTAAATTATAAGTTCGCGTGCGAAAATTATAAGTTCGAGAAAAGGTAGGCAGTGTCCTTGCCCTTCGCGTGGCCCGTCTTGGCGGGGGCACGATAGTAGATTCTCTTTTACCATTATTTTAGGTTTTTTTTTGTTTTATTATAG
>LUGF01043707.1:437033-452732 GCA_001625245.1 Calycopis cecrops
TTCTATTTTTTTATTTATTATCATAGGAGAGGAAGCAGCAATCGAAGTTATTTGGTCCACCGACCGCCACTTCCATTAGCATCACTAGGAGTACAATTTTGCGAAGTGTCAAAATCATTTTTATCGTTACCTTTTACTAATACTAATAGTACTACTAATAGGGTATTTGATAATTTTTTGATTTTTTTTTTATTTTATACTTTATGACTTGTTAAACACGTTACATAAATATTTCCAGAATAGAAAAATAAGCAGTATTAACAACATAAAGTTTGAGTTATTACACTCACGCCTAAAACAGTGCAAACTGTCATGGCGACGCAATATGATTAGAATTACGTCAAACGCAAGTGACAAGTGTAAACACTAGGCAGTTCGGCAAGAGTTTACTTGCCAGTGACGTCATCTGAGTTTCAACCGATCACAAAACGTTTTTGACGTTCACAAATAATAATTGCTACTTTATTTCGCAAATTTCACAACAAATATGCATTTTTTAATATAAAATAGACTTGTATACTGTTTATTATTATCTTAAATAATATGATGACTACAATTCGTAGTATATTTTTGATAGTGTCAAATAGCCTATATTACTTAACCTCCTACTAAAATAAACCAGCCACCGTCGATTATCTTTCTTTTTTGTTAAGTAAGAAAAGATTTGGTTTCACTGAAATGGCCTTTTTTTATAGTATAAAGGGTATTTATCAGTGGTGCCTTTAGGCAGCTAGGTATCTACGCCTATAGACATTTACATACTTTCTATGAAATTCCCTCTCTTCCCCGTTTTGCCTACAATGTACTACCGAAAACTCACAAAACTCAAAGGAGGCGGCAGCATAGCCACCTTAAAGCAGTGTAGTCACCGCATTGTGATGGAGAAGGTTCAGTAATAATTATAATTACAATGTCATCGTAGCTGAATTTCTGCTACGGTGGCCTGTCTCTATAGGGACAAGCCATCTGCGCAAGACATATTGTAGTGGAAGAGCTTTTGCGCAGACACAAATTTACATTACATATTTCTTCATTCTTCTATTTGTTTAAATAAAATAATAGTCGTGTAATGGACTGCGTAAATTTCTGTTATACAAAGGAATAAAAACCGCTTGTGACCTGGGTGGTGTCCCACGATGAAGTTATGTAGTGTGTCGTTGTAGCGTCTATGGTTGACCGCTGCCAGCACACCACTGCTTGCATCGTACCCCTCTAAATGGTAGCCTTATACGCACTAGCATGCTACCCAGTCGAAGAACATTCATACACAAAAAGAGGACCGCAATGTAGTATGGAAATCCTCTCATACCAGACTCTACGTGACACTGTTACTGGCTACGCCACCGTTCCACAGCGTAAGTTTCAATCCCTTCAAAATATTGAATAATATTTATGATCTATTCTTATTATACTATATATATATTCTATTATTATACTATATATTGATACCTGCCGAATATGCACAGAAAACTTCATGACATAATCAGTCAAGCCGTTTCAGGGTAGTTCTAACATAAATACATATCACCTAGGATCTCCTCAACCCAGTGGCATGTCAATGCATTTCCCAGCCAAATAGCTCAGCACCAAAAAAGAACCGGGGCACACGATTTTTAAAATAAAAGTTTTAGTAGAGCCGTGTTTAAAAAAATATGACTTTACACTACCTATATAATGTGATGACAATAATAAAAGATTTCCATAAGACCTAATAACTTAAGATTTTTCAAAGCAGGTTCATTTAGCCATAGCTTCACAAGCTCATCACATTTTCAACACCTAGATTGAAAAAATAAACAAGAACAAAACTAATTTACCAATAATGAATCGAATACCGTGATCTTCGAGTAATAATAAATGTGTACTGTACTCATACATTTTCTGCAAATTTTGAACGTACCCCATAATATCTTATAAACTACACTATTGAAATTATGTTTGAAATTTTATTAAATTTAATTTTCCCGTTTTTTTTCTACACTTTAGTCTATAATTCAATATGACTTTTCACCGCAATTTATAAGTAAATATCGCAGAAAATATTAATATATTATTTATTGACTTCGATTAAAACCTTTTTCTTAATTTTTTCTAAATCAAATCCAAGGATCCATTGATTCACCGCACGACTTCGGCCTCTTAAGTTTTTTTTTCATCTCTCAACTACATAATTATTATTATGGATTACAATTATCATTTTATGCAATGTTCAGAGTTTATCCTGTCCGGTCTAAAAACTTCCATTCAAGTTTAAAAAAACGACGATGTTGGTAATTTATCAGGAGTCTTAACAATAAATGTTTAAGGTTGGTATTATAAGTTATAATTAATCTCCAATTACTTTATTAGAAACGTAACCGGCAAATAAACTAAAAACTTCGGTTTCCTAAGTGTTTTCCCTAGTTTTCCTTCTCTCTCTCCCTCTCTCTGTTGTGGGCCACCGGCTACAATTTTGTAGATAATGACATTGACATATAGTCATGGGACCATAGGATATACACACCGTTAATATGGCATTCGGTGAGCATATAAATTAAATTCTTTCAAACAGGATATGTCGAAACTTATTTAAATATTATGTGATTTTACTCAATATTTAAATTTAATATAATTTATAAGCTAAGTATCTAATATACATAGTCTATTTATGAAAATTGACCCATATTATCCAAAAAGGCGACAAGGCGATGGTTCATTTGAATATGTAATGACATTAAATAGGTCACATGTGGCGCCATTTGTAAACACGTGTTTAATGTGTCGCGTAATGATCGTCAAGATATAAGAACCTGAAGAAAAATGTTGTGAGGTGATCACCAGCGTTTCGTTTTATTCAGACAAAATAACTGTTCTATTACTCGAATACAGGAAAGACTTCAAAAGAAGAAAACGATGGACCAGGTTTTATAGGTAATGTTTAAAAGTGGGTATGTGGTAGTCGCCTTAAGGATATTTCCCACATAGTAGCTAGTGATAATAATAACAAATAGCAATGGATAAATATTATATTTATCCATCGCTTGTTTTTTTAGTGGTCTATTCTATTATGGACCATTAAAATCTATCAGATGCATTTATAGAGACGATTTAAGATTTATTTTATTTATTTTATTTAATAGTTATTGTAGACAGGTAACATATATTATAAACATAATATTATTAAAATTGTTGTATTTTTAGTTCTAAAACACAATAAATCTAGGAAGAAAGAAAAAGAGATTTCAATAGTTAAAAACAAAAGAACTGTAATATCGTCGTACCTGTAGAACTAGACGTTTTCTTTGCGATGTTTATTTGACATGCTCCATCTAGACGTGTATATAATCAAAGCGCTTAAGTATTTACAAAGTTTTTATCTTTAGCCATCGAGTATACTGATATGCACCTTATAATTTACATTTAGTCATCAAATAGATAGAGTATCGTATTGTACATTGGCTTATGGTATATTTACATCACAATTATGCATTAAATTAATAATAAGCTGGTATGTGCACACCAGATGGGCGGAATCCGTCCTCGTCGGCGGTGTAATCTACTCTGTAAGTGCGACCGTCATCACCTACGTATTCGTAGAACCCTTTAGCCCTCATGCCGCTGTGATCTTTATCAATAACCTCGACCTTGCCTTGCTCCTCACCAAGAATCCTGTTCTCGGTTTCGTAAAGGTAGTGGTATCCTTCGCCGTCAATTTCTTGTTCTTGCCTGAGAATGGCATAGCCGTAGTCGAAGAGTGGTGGGGGTAAGACCACCTTTGGTGTTGGTGGTGGGGGTGGGAGAGTGGGCCTAGGCTTGGGAGTTGTGGTAGTGGTAGTGGTAGTGGTGGTGGTGGGAGCTTTAGTGGTGGTAGGAGCTTTAGTGGTGGTGGGAGCTTTAGTGGTGGTGGTTGTGGTTGACCTGTTTAAAAAAATATACTTATTAAGTACATATTTACAAGCCAAATTTCTAGTAGATTATGGGGCATAAGACTTGTCAAATAAACGACGTCTGACAAGCGAACGGATTATGGTTTGGTTTGTTGATGTAGAAAGTTTATAAACCTCCAATAATATATAGTTTCCCATTGGAAATGTTTGTATACCTAAGAAAAGACAGTAACTCAAAACTGCTTGTAGATAAAATGATATAATAAATCTTACGGCTGTATTATAAATATAAAATGGTATGTGTTATTACAGTAATGTATGAGTATTATCATTATATTAAGTTTCTTAAAGAAATTTGTCACATCAAAACTTTATATCACTTATACATTTTAACTTATTAACTACTAGCTGCACCCCGCGGTTTCACCCGTGTAAATTTCGATATCGTGGAAAATCATCCCATGGCATCCCATAGGAACATTTATTCGGGATAAGAACAATTCTATGTGTTAATCCATGTTTCCCTCTATGTGTGTGCCAAATTTCATAAAAATCGGATTAGCAGTTTTTGCGTGAAGGAGTAACAAACAAACAAACAAATATACAAACTTTCACATTTATAATTTTAATAAGATACTAATAATATAAATTTGTAGATTAATATGTATGTTTGTTTATTTATCTCAAAGCCGCGGAGCTCAAATGGAGCTGGACTGGACATGTCTGCCGCAGACTTAACGAGTCTTGGACAAAAATTGGCACTTTATAGGACCCAGGCTCAAAGAGGCGACGCGGCAGACCAAAAAGGAGATGGCGAGATGACCTCGACGTCTGCCTGATTGGCGTGATGCAGCTCTGAATAGTGAAAAATGGAAAAATGGGGGAGGCCTTTACCCAACAATGGGGCACATAATGGGCTTGATATAATATAATAATAATAATAATAATATGTATGTTAATTAAGTAAACTATTAAACAGATTTGGATATAAATTGAGGCAGATGCCACTAGGAAATAAAAAAGAATTGTCCCAAAGAGGAAGTGGACAGATTATACGTTACGTAACTCGTTGATTACATTTAGGGATCCCATAAAACCACAGCAACATCAAACATGTAAGGCATGATCTGGTAAGGGACGTTACTGCTGCACTGGAGCCTAATTACGATGGTCGAATTACTGGTCATATACCAGTAAAAGACATCATAATTACCTAACACTGACGTGCAGTGATAGCTATGCTGTTGCGTTTCGTGCGGCTTATGTTATCTCCAGAAAAAATGCAAAAATGGAAACAGCATGTCATTTGACTGAGCAGAAGTGATCAAAACTTTGGTTTTCCATCAGCGTATATGATTACTCGTTTATCTCTATATATGTAAATATAAAATAAATTTAATTTTAGGAAGTGGTAGGGCCACACTACATGCATGCATGCAGTCGAGTTGGGCCGGCACGACCGGGGAGGTACCTCTCGCTTACACGAAACCGGCGTAAAGTGACAGCTGTGCTGTCGCGTTTCGTGTGGTGTGTAAGTAGCCGGTGGCCCACGGAGGTGTGAGGAGAAAAGCTCTATGCTGATGTCTATAGGCGTCGGTAGTCATGAGAATGTCTCCGACTGCTCGTTTGCCCCCCTATACAAAACTGTACATTGATGTGATCTACAATCAATATTGAAGCTAAACATATAGATTTAAGAATTTTTGTCTGTTTGTCTGTAGGTATGTATGTCCAGGCTAAACAGATACTGCATGGATTTACTTCAAATTTTGCATGAATATTAATAACAGGTAGGGTCAACATATAGGCTACATATTATCACGCTATTACCTACGGGGGAGGAGCTGCGAATCTTTCATTTGGATGGATTGAGAACTTCCATTTTTGAAGTCCGAAATCCACGCAGCGAAGCTGCGAGCGGAAGCTAGTATAAAATAAAAGTAAACTGTAAAGGATTTGCTTACTTCTCAGGTACGTAGTAACCACCTCCGGTACCACGATCTCCACGATCGCCACTGAAAAAATAATTATTTTTTAGTAAATGCATTACAAATTATAGAAAGGTAAGGAAATATTCAGTAAGAGGTAGCGCCACGCAATATGCATGCATGTAGCCGAACCTCTATGCGGATGTCCATGACCGTGGTTACCTAGTCATGAAAATGGATCCGATTGCTCGTTTACCCCCTTAAACCATAAAAAAAAAGAAAGATTTAAGTAAAAAAAAACTAAAATACCAAATTGGCATATTACAGAAAATATTTTCTTTTTCTAACAATTTGACAAAAGTTATAGTTAAAAATTATATAGAATATATAAGAAGAAGAATAAAATTTATATTTACTTGTAGAAACCGCCGCGGTCACCGCGGTCACCGCGGTCTCCGCTAAAACAAAATAAATACAATTCATAAAAAAGTTGTCGAATCGAATTCATTTCAGACAACTGAAAAAGAAAACAATTATATGGTAGTCGGGACGGAATTCACTACTGACTGAACGGTCCTTAACTTGATTTAATTATATTAATGGGTCGACAGCTAAAAACACGCATTTACTCAACAAATTTTTTTAGTTATTTTGAAACGTATAAATTCCGTTTTAATGAAATTTTTAAAGTCAAATATTATATATTAATTCAGTCGACAATAATTGTTCAACGATAACAATTAATTTACTTATTGATTTATTATTTAATTACTGGATGTTATAATCTTGTTATCAATAATAGTCCTTAGTTTCGTCCTAAACCCAGATATGAAAATCTATCAAAACTAAAACAGCTGTTAGTCTTTTTGTATATATTAACTGAAATAACCTATAAAGAGAACTTTATTTCCCTGTTGTATTATGTTCAATAAATTCTCCTACTATGTTGTGCGATAAAATCTATAATTGCTTACTGTATGTATAATGTATGTTTGTATGTCAGTGTCATCAACACCATTGGAGTGAGTATCTTTATTAATATTGATTTCATATAAAATGTATTAAATATTAATTATGTTAATTAAATGTAAGTTAATAAAATATGTTAATTATTATCACCAATGTATTACACATTATATTGACGTCAAGAACTATAAAGCTACTTGTATGCACTGACAAGTAAATAATAATTAATTATGAATATCTAACATATTAACAACTTTATCACATTCCAAGCTTCTTCTGTTCTTAGTTCCTAGCCTCTTACTTAAGCGACGAGTGGCCTTAACATTATGGACGATAATTATTAAATGATAATATTTTCTAGGTAACAATCCAGTTTCTTGCTACTTTCTCATTTATAAATTTGTTATACTCACACATAATTTAATGCTTACAATAAATAAATTGAACTACTACAATAAAACTACTCTTGTTTTACAAGAGCTCGCGAGATTTTCAGATCTATTTATCAGTATGTCGCATCTAGACATAATTATATGTTAATTACTATCTTAAAAGCCAAGTCAAAAACCTAAGATCTTTTCGTAAAGCGTACCACAAAATGTACTGATAATGACATAGTGTAAGCCGTAAGGGCATGATTTGATGTTCCAATAATATAAATAAATAAATAGCTTGAAGGATAAGAGTAAGAGCGTGTATACGTCGCTTTGCGAGCGAACAACCAGTGTTTATGTCATAATTCCAACCCATAGCGCCTAGTGCCTCTAGATCGTACTGTGTGTCACTATATTTTTTCTTTAATTCCATAATAGAATATAAATAAAAACCTGAATACCGCATGCGACGATCGTTGCATATTTGTATTGCTTTTTATACAAAGGATAAGTTAATATTTTTTTTACATACACAATATACAGGATAAAGTACTGTTCGCTATATCTTCAGTTTACGGATATCCGCTAGTTTGGATCTGCGGTCAATTTTACAGGCTTCACTGGTTAAAGATAAATGAAAACAACACTTAAATAATTATTACAATAAATACAATATAAAAATAAATATAATTAATTATTATAATTAATATGTTCTAAAATACATGAAAAGTTTTCAAGAAAATCCTAAAGTCTCGGTGTTTTATAGTTTATTTTATTTTTCAATTTTACTGTTAAAATTATACAACTTAAACTTTCTTTTAGTATATTTAATCTGTGTAAATGTTTTAGATTTCTACTAGTTGGCCCGACAGACGCTGTCTTGTCGTTATTGGAAAATATGTTGTCATGGTAACGTGTAATGTCATATGCCCTACAATAGTGTATTTCAAGTTGAGATACCGACTGAAGCATTATATGTATATATTGATAAATTTGCTATTACGTTACCGCGGACTAATACCCATATAACAAAAAAGTTTTATCAAAATCCGTCCAGTAAATTTTAGCGTGAAAGCCTCACAAGACAAAGATAAAATTACGATTTATTATATGTATAGATTATATTGTAAAAAACCATCAAGTCTTCTACGTGGTACGTACTTTACGTCTAATTTTTTTTTTAATGAGAGCTGTAAATTGGTTGGAGGTCCAAGCAAGCGGATTTGCCCAAAGTAAAGATATTGAGGCTAAGGCTAGGCTAAGATGTTATTTTTTTCTCATTTTAAAAATATATTTAAAAAACATAGACAGTAGGTATCTTGTTTATACGTTTTAATACATATTTCAGGCGGCAAATCAATAGCATTAAATAATTCAAGTAACAGACAGTACCGTCTATTTCTACGGCTCTACGTTCTTGCAGTGATGTAACCACACTAAAGAAAGATAGTGAGATAAATGACAAATTATGTCTAACATATCGTTGGTCATTATTTTTCATTTATCTCACTTTCTGATAACTTAATATATATAAATAGTTCTCTCTCTCTCTTATCTCCGTTAAACTTTTACTTCTTTCCTGTGCGTTTTACAGACCCTCACATATGCAAATATTTTTTTTACCAAATTACTTCAAGCCAATCAATCAAATAGGATCAATCAATCAAATCAATCAAAGCGGTCATTGTTTCTAAGAGAAATGGCTAGCATGATATTTACTAACGAGATCACTTATTATAATTATAATACCAATAATAGGAAAAATTATACTTACTTGTAAGCTCCGGAGTTGTCGGGAATGTAGCGGCCAGAGCTGTCGTAGCGGCCGGGGTTGTAGCGGCCAGGGTCGTAGCGGCCGGGGTCGTAGCGTCCAGACACATCAACTTGAGGGACGAGTTTTAATAACCTCAAAGGGTTTCCGTCACTGTTATATATAAAAAAAACAATATTTTTTTAGAAAGATATTTAAAAAAATAAATTCAAATATAATTTCAATAATAATAATAATAATAATAATAGCTTACTTTTCAGCTGCCAAAGCAACCGCTGCTAATAAGAACACCACCTGAATAAAATAAAAAAAATGCTTGTCATATAATATAATAACATTTAAAATGATATATTATTATTTAAATGTTCCCGAGAATTAAAAATATAATATTTTTATAAATTATTAAAAAAATATATTAACAAAATATATTGTATTAAAATAATAAAAACAAAACAAAATGCTTTATTTTTTGTATTTTATTAATTTCTGATAAATTTATTTATTACTGATGTCTGCATTACACTTACCAAAAGCGAACGCATTGTGACTATCAACTCAGTTGAATGTTGATGTCGCCATGTTCAATGCTTATATATACCTTTTTCGTCTAATTTTATAATGTAATTCACTTAGCTTATTCATCTCATTTAAAATGTATTCAATATTAGTAATATATTCGTAAGCACCGGATCTCAAAGTTTATAAGAGCGTTTTCGCTACGTACTAATAATAAGTAATTATGAATGCATAAGTAATATAATAATATACAATTTTTAGATTCTGTAATGATATATCGTAAATGAATTCAAATTAATTTTACAAATTTTTAATTTATTCTTCATATTGAGCTAAATTCATATCAAACTTTATACTAATATTTTCATAGATGTAATATGAATGATTTCGTTCTATTTATGAATGACCAAGTAATATGATTTTTACTATTTTTGGAATCTGTAATGAAATGGTGTTAATGAATTTGAATTAATTTCACATTTCATAAACATCAAAATAATTTATTCTTCATGTTAATCCTAACTTAATAATTAGGGCAACGACCTGATCTATGATAATCTAATAGATTTATTTACTCAAAATCTTCAGTACTTGGGCTCGCATTCAGATTTCTGAACTTCTTTATCGCATTGTGTAGTTAGCTAGGAATCTGGATCTTTCGATGACTGCAATGATTTGATTACCATGTAACACACAAACATCTGCAGATTCCTTTAACTAGCCCGTCATAAGCCGAGCACGACGTATAGGACTATTAAGTCTTACTGACTTTACTTAGACCTTACTTTAATTTGGTTACTTGGTGCTCGGGTCATTACTCCAACTCGACGCTAGTTGCGCGAATTTAACGTATCGGTACGACTTTTCACATTTTATTTCCAATTCAGCTTCTTCAGGAAGGCCAATGATGTCTTTCTGGTAGCAAACGCCTTAGGGTGCGTTTCCGGGTTTCCTAGATGGGAGGCTCGTTATGCTGCCACTCCTGTGCACTCCAGTAGCACATGATCTGATAATAATATGTCCTCTTCAGAACTGTCCGTGGCACCTATATTAAAAAAAAATATTATATGACTCTATACAAGTTATCTCTAGGTTTGGTATTGTGTTTTTGCATGTATTCTGATCCGTAACTTTAACTGACTATGTGGGAGAAGAATTAGCGATTCGTTCCCCGCTACTTCCACATTTGCTCTATCAGTAATATTTAGTTTACCGTCGAGTAGAAAAATGGGACATGAAAAATATCGTTGATGATATGATTCTTTCTAGCAAAATAGCAGCAAAAATTTAAAAAAATAAGGCTGGATATATCATGTAGGCACTTTCGATGATCAAAGATTGGTAAAATGTATTTCAATGTGTTGGCTCCTTGGCTTCTGATAATCTGTCTACGTGTCCAAAATTACTACCACGTCTGTAACGTGTCAAAAATGCATAATATTGTATTTCGTTATTAAAATAAAAGCCTGCGATATAGCTAAGGGCATATCTCTATAGCATAAGAATTTGAAAGAGTCGTACTTCTGGTATACGGGAATATCTTTGTTGAAAGTCATAAAACGGTAAAGCCAAATCAACGTCCATGGGGTTTCAATGCATGCAAGACAACTACTGAAGCAAGGCTGTCTGAAGGTTTTACAAGAAATATTGCGACAATAAAAAATAGTTTTTCCTTAGATCTTCAGGCTGGTTAACCTTTCCAATGAAAATGAGGTTGCTGGTCTAAGCTGACCACGATTCACCGAATTAATAATTTTATTATTTATGTCCCTGAAGAGTAGAACGGGAGTAAGTTATAAGCTGGTATCCGAAACGTTTAGAAGAATCACCTGGATCAACGTGGTTCTTAAGTGTAAGTAGTTTAAAATGTGTGTCGGTCTAGAAGTTTTTGGCTGAGGTGACAGTAACATTTTGCTGATGAAGTCCAGATAAGGTTCTGGTACTCCATGTTTGTTAGGAGAACCATATCTACCTTTAGGTTTGTACTCCCAATTTACTTCTTGTTCGCAAAACCTTAGACATTCAAACAGCAACCGATACATAGGATATTCTGTCGCAGATGCACGAGCTATATTTTAAGTGAGTCCAGAGGGCGTAGCTTAGATATATTCCAGTGTCAAGGAAACTGTTTTTAGTGTACTACGCCAGCAAAATTCCTTAGTGATCCATCCAGCACTGGAGGTTTAGTAACCCTAATGCCACTTCTCCTTGTCATGTTGAGCTTTTCTATTAGAGTCGTCTTTTGCGATACTTTACCAGCTCTATAATTTCCGGAAGTGCTCGTATAAGCTTTTGGCCAAAACAGTCGCACATTTCAGTCATTCGTAGCTACTGCGCTCAGAGATGCATTCATTTAAAGTGCCAGGGGGTGAGTAAGTAAAGAGTTATAAGACGTTACAGAACGCCGGTCGCGCCGGCACAATTATGCTATAGTTAAGCATGGCATTAACTCTAAAATATAATTAATACAGTATATCATTTATAAATCTACTGGCACTTGGCGGCTCTATAGTCATGAACACGGAAAGAACGAAGAGGGGCATACCACATAATCCGCATACTCAGCTATTTTTAATCAGAGCATGATGGTATTTAACCTAACGACAATCGGTAAGTCGTCATGAAGTCAATCAATGGGCTGTAGGCTATATTGATTGACTTCATGATTAACACTGAAAGAATTTTTCAAGTTTTAGTGTAGAAGTTTCAAAGATTATCATGTGTAAACAAGCTCTTCCGCTTTAAAATTTTAGTACAGATATAGCACTTGCAACAGTTTCAATGGTGCCGCCTACAGCCATAATAAAATATGCGGGGGAACACACCTATCTATATACAGTTTTATTGAATTATGTAATATTGCGTGCTAAATCTGTTACACTTTTTATATATTCACATATATTTGTTTTTATATGTTTTAATAGTTCATGGCGCGAGGTTATGATTAATATTCTCAAAAAATATATTTCCAACGTAGAGCAATAAAAAAACTAGTCCACGTTCAATGTTAATAATAATACAGAAAATTGAATCAGGTCACACAAGGAACTAGAAGAATGTGTCGTATGCATAATGAGCACTGACGTAATAATTGTGCTGATTAATTAATTAATATTCATATAAGAACATCCTTAAATTAACATCACATAATGACCCTTAGAGTAACTTCTGTATTTTGTACTGTTATATTAAGGAAGGTTTAGTTTTAATTCTCTTCTGAAATATGACTCGACATTTAGTGTAATACCGAATAAACCCCTGCGGGTGCCTTTAGACGCTATAATTGGAGGGTCCCAGATCTGCAAACAACAGGATCCCTCCAGTGACAAGCTACTTCCGCGAAGAGGCCAGACTTCACATCCTTGGGGAATGTCCGGCTGCCTCTGACCAGCCGACGTGGAACCGTGCTTTGGGGTCTAGTTCCCATCCTGACCCATAGTGTGTCAGGTACACTAAATGAGCTTGCCAGCAATGCGTCTGAATGGAACCTGCCAATCGTCCCATTCCACGCCACTGTCTGCTATTTCAGAGGGACGAGTGGGGAGGACTCTTCAGCTACGCTGGTCTTAGTCTGGCCTCTCCCCCCCAAGCCTGTCGGGTGTAGGTTGCCCTGTCCGGCATAGCCTTGGTAATCACAGAGGCAAGTAAGATAGCGTACACAGCTGCACATCAAAATGTGCCATAATATATTATAGCTATGTATGCAATCATTTATTAAGAAATAGAATTATATTTATTAGTCTGGCCATAAATACTGTTCATTTATTAAAAATAAAAAAATATTACATTTGTATTTGGAATCTGTCAATTTTATACGATTCTTCATTGTATTTTGCGTTTTGGCGCCAATACATTGTATGATATTTTGGAATATTAAAATGGAGTGGGGTAATAAAGAGAACAGAATCGCTGTGATTGCTTTACACAAAGTAGGTATGGAGCCAAATGCAATTATTAAAACTCTCCATACACTTGGTATTCATAGGTACAATGAGATTAGGACTGTTTGTGACAGAGAAAGATCTGGCCGTCCACGTAGTGTTCGTACGAAAGAGGTGGTTAAAGCAGCAAGCGGAAGAATTTGAAGAAATCCTGTCCGAAAGCAAAACATTTTATCTCCGGAAATAAGGATTGCAGATCCATGTCGCGTATTTTAACAGATGACTTAGAATTTGACTGATAAATTAAAGATGAATAGGGTGATATAATCAAAACAACTACTGAAGCGATACACAAAAGGAGGTCACAGAAAAATTTTGTTTACGGGTGAGATTTTTTCTACAACTTTAACAAATAAAATGACCGTATTTATGCTCACAACTCTAAGGAAGCTTCCCAATTAGTCGACAGAGTGCAACGTGGGCATTATTCGACTTCAGTAATGCTTTGGTGGGCTGTTAGCAATGAAGGAGTGACTGAGTCATATTTTTGTGAAAAAGGTAATAAAACGTCAGCACATGTGTATCAAGATACCATTCTTGAGAAGGTAGTTAAGCCTCTTAAGGGCATTACATTGCTAAAACGCGAAAAAAGCCCTAGATTCAAAGAAATTTCTTGATGAATCCGTACATGTATTTATAGTTTAAAAAAATATATGTTATATTTCAATTAATCATTAATAAATTGTATTGTTTATATTTTTTTTTAATAGGCCCAATTTTTTAAAAATAATTGATGTAAATCGTAAATTTTTTAGATATATTGCATTTTCTCTCGATAACGGCTTAATATTCCGACGTGATATTTATGTCAAAAAACTTGTGATTAGTTATTTAACAATCCGTATTGTTTATTTTTTTTATTTCTTATCTTATTTTTAAATAAACATGAAAAATAAGAAATTTCACAATAACCCCACCAGAAGCACCCCCGCAATGGCCTTTGATGACAATTGGGAGATGTCATTTCAAAGTCGCTGCGGCGCTCGTGGCGAGTGGATGTACATACCTTTTTTCTTCAAAATAAATTAGAAAAGTTTGCAAATTCTTATGTTTATGAATGAATCAATATTTTAAATAATACCGATATAAATACGACGTAGAAATTATGTTTGTAAAAATATGTAAAGTAGCTAACAATTTATTTTAGATTTTTAAACTTGTCATAGATTAAAATTAAGACCTGACACTAGTTGCGCTAGTATGGTCAAACTAATACTCTACAAAATTGACATCGACGCTGGGCCTTTACTTATAATTGTAGTATGGAAATTAAAAATCCGCCATATATTTTACAGGCAATAATAACAAGCAAGAGCTAGCTATAAACTAGATCAGCCTGAAGAAAATACCGGCTCAAAAAGTGTCCCGGCCATCTTACAGTGTCCATCAGTCCCGCTAATTGACAAACCAAAATGTTCACATTACACACATTTAGATTTAAAATAATAAAATATTAATTACTAGCGTCCGCCCGCAGCTTTCCCCAACGTGGATTTTGAACTGCAAAAATATTATAGATATAAACATTCGTCTTGAATCACTCTATCTATTAAAAAAAACCCATTAAAATCGGTTACGTCATTTTAAAGATCTAAGCATACAGACACACAGACGGAGGAAATCGACTTTGTTTTATACTATGTAGAGATTACCCAAAATGTATCGATTTAATAATGTTTTATTATTTAAAACCTCTACCTTAAACTTAGAGGAATGTTGAAAATCAAATCATCCTAACTATTTTTATTTCCGAGAACCTATAAGCGCCTACCTGATCATCATCAGAGGCACATAAAAATCATATAGACCTGTCAGCATGTAAACGAGCCTTGTCCAGCTATCGCTCGTGCAACGAGTCCACTCTTATCTCCAATCCTGATCGAAATGCGAAGACAAATAAGCAGCAGATCACATAATAAACAGTGACTTCTAACATCTATTGACGTAAACAGGGCTAGAGAATCAGCAAATATGATAACACTAACCAAATGGTTTGTGCCTACCATTTGGTTAGACCCTCCGGCAATGGGCAACCCACAAACTGCTTGGATTTTTTATTTTTGCAGGTGAATACATTTAGGTATGGTACCCGGGAGCCCGGGTGGTCCCTAGACGTATTTCAGACTCGACACTTGTACGAGTGTAATACCGACTAAAGCCCTGCTGTTGCCTTCAGCCGCAATAATTGGAGGGTCTCGGATCTGCAAGCAACAGAATCCCTCTAGCGACAGGCTGGCCTCGGCAAAGAGGCCAGACTTCAACTTGGTGTCTGTCCGGCTACCTCTGAACAACCCCTGCTACGACGTGAAATAGTGCAATGCCACTTTATAGGGGTCC
>LUGF01043728.1:4507-21737 GCA_001625245.1 Calycopis cecrops
TAAACCACACAAAACACGACAGCATAGCCGAGAATTAGCGGGGACACCTTGTGAGCGGTGTTATGGTATGAAAGTTATAATACCTTATAAGATACTAGCTTCCGCCCGCAGCTTCGCCTTCAGTGCAAAATAGGAAATCATCCCATATAAACATTTTTTCGGATATAAACTATGTGTTAGTCCCAGTTACTTTCTATGTGTGTCAAATTTCATGAAAATCGGTTCAGCAGTTTTTGCATGAAGGAGTAACAAACACACAAACTTTCGCATTTATAATATTAGTAGGATTTGTCTAGTGTTCCGTTGGGGAAATTAGCTGTTTATACAGCTACGATTTCGAACTCAAAAGCTTGCACTGCTCGTTTGCACCTTAAAAAATTTTAAAAAGTAAACATATTTCTGCATCTGTTTAGGATAAACGTAGTTCATAAAACGAGGCTCTCCGCGGCTTTAAATAAAGTAAACGCTGATCACAAATAGCTTCAGCTAAATATTAATGAGCCGACCGAACTTGGAAGGACTATGACACCTCCCGGCTCCGTCTGACACTTCCGTCCCGGAAATAGCTGAAACGTCTTCCCGGGATCTATAATAGTATTTATGGTAAGATTTGTGCTGTCATAAAGCTTGTAAGCTAGTCTCAGAAATTCGGACCGTACGTTATTGAGATTGGCGCGGTAAAACAAACATTCGTTTAGCGTTTGATAGCCCATTTGCCAAAGAAATTTATAAGCTACTAGCTGCGCCCCGCGGCCTCACCCGCGTTAATTTCGATCCCGCGGAAAATCATCCCATGGCATCCTATAGGAACATTTTTTCGGGATTAAAACTATTCTATGGTTCAATCCAAGTTACCTTCTACGTGTGTGCCAAATTTCATGAAAATCGGTTCAGCAGTTTTTGCGTGAAGGAGTAACAAACAAACAAACAAACTTCCGCATTTATAATATCAATATGATATGATTTGTGCTACTATTATAAAGCTTCTAAGCTAGTTCAGAAATTTGGAGCATTCCTTTTGCCAATGATAGCCCATTTGCCAAGGAATTTTATAAGCTATTACCACCACACAGTCAAATAGTTTTATTATTTAGTAGATATAGGGAGTCCATAGCATGCCTACTGGCGCCCATATAGATCAGAAAGGAAGTTATACAGTTGCGTTGCCCTCTTTCCTCCTCCCATCTAGGGGTCACCGGCTACTTACAAACCATACGAAACGCGACAGCACAACTACCTCTTACACGACACCAGCGTAAAGTGTGTGACGTGTAAGTGAGAGGTACCTCCCGTCCGTTGCAGCTGCACGCGTGGAGATGGCACTACCTCTTACTAAAACACGCACCGTGCACAATAGCTACCTATTACCACAGCTGAATAGCCCAGCACCACCTCTATAGGTCACTCCCCCCCCTGCCCTCAGGCGAGTCTTTGTGCCCTTCAAAAGGGTTGTATCGCCCTTTATCTGGTCGTAATGACTTCGCAGCGTGATTATCTACTGATACAGCTACCAAGAGGCATGCGAGGGTTTTTTTTTTGTTTTTTTACTTGACAACGTAATAGGAGCATATCTTTCGAGCGTATGCATTTATACCCAGTCTTCAAATTCAATAAGTCTGAATACTTTAAAAAGCGTTCTTTTGGCTCCATTAGTAATATTACTTTTCGTGCGTCCTCTATTGGTACCGGCAATTATTACTCTTCTTACAAAGTCAGAACTTTCGCATTTTTGTGCCGAATTAACTGACTATTATTTCGAAGGTTTTAACTTAGACAGGTCGCATTAAAATGGTTTGAACACACAGAAAGCAACGAAAAGTGGTGTTATTATTATAAATAGTGTATTTCCTAACTATAGTATTAGTAGGATGTAAGAAATTTTGATTCCTTTCGACATAAAATCCGTTAAGTTGATACCATACATAGAATTGATTTACTTCAGAATTTTCAAAATGCAACTTAAACCTTCATTCAAGATATAAGATATAAAAATTCATATTTGTATTTGTATGAAAATATATAATAGCTTATTAAGTCGTACAACAAATGTTGTTGTTAAAAGTGCTAGCTATAAGAGAATGTGCTGGTGTGTTACAAATAACCATGTACACCCTCGATGTATATGTGAAGATAAACAGCTCAAAATATTTTAACATAATATGAGGTGTTATAATAATAATAATGTCGTCCTAGCCGATTTCGGCTACGGCGGCCGTCTCTATAGAGACGAGCCAGATGCGCAGGACATATTATAGTGCACAAGTGTGCGCGCAGACACAAGTGCACTCTCATATTCCGATGGGACGGCAGTTCGACACGACCGGTGAGAAATCAGGCGCAGGCCCGACGGCTTAACGTGCTCTCCGAGGCACGGGGGTGCACCACCGCCAGGTGCCCGCCGCCGCCGGAGAGGTTATAAAACAATTGTAACACGCAATTCAACAATCTTAACCTAACATGTCCTACTAACATTATGGATGTGAATGTGTTTGTTTATTACGTTACGACAAAACTGACCCTCTCTTACAGTTTCGTTCACCATCTGTTACTATTGACCGTCTCCGATATATTATAATATATATTTCCCACTTTTTAATATATATTTATATAATAATTTGCTTACCTCCCTATGATATATTTTATTTAATTTATATGTTTATTATTTTATTACACACAAGATAATTGCTTATTTATTAATCTTATAATTTATTATATGTAAATACTTAAAATCGTCACTGTCTTCCGTCTCCATCTCCGGATGCCACTGAAAATCGGTGTCGGAGAACTCAAATTCTCCGATGTATGCCGAGTGGTATCCCTTTCAGTGCTCCTCCACATTGCGCTGCTGTGCAGATAAACACTAAGTTTTTTGCTTATCCTTAGTTAAGTTGCTATATTTTAGTTTTATTCTTGTTTTTTTTTTATCTTCTTTTTTTTATCATAATATGATTGTGTTTATTGTCTACTTTTCTTTTGTATACTAATTTGGAGTACTGAATAAACGCTTTCTATTCTATTTTATTCTATTCTATTCTATAAAACTATTCAACCGCTAAATGTAAAACATTGTACACATAGGTAGAGATATTACAAATGACGTAGGATACTTTTTATTAAAAAAATCTATTACAGTTCTATTTGAATGTAACGTTTATTGGTATTTTGTTGACGGGCTTCAACGCGAGCGAAGCCGGGAGAATATATTAGAGGCAGTGGTGTTATTGTTTTTTCAATTTAATATTATTTGTAAGTGGTTAAGAAGGCTGTAGGACATACATTAGCTGAAATGATGGTGTTTTATCGCGTTTTGCGCAGTTTGGGGGCCCAAATGTCCCATTACGGGAATTGGTATGAGGGACAATAATGTTACAGGGTTATGGGGTATAACTGTATTGTATATTATCCGTGCTGTTGTACACATTATGTGTATATTCATATGTACTTATATGTGTGTATTTACTCCCTTCACGATGACTGATGTATTTATCTTACTTTTGTATATACGTTGCTATTAAATTTATATTTTAGTTTGATTTTTATTTATTGCTTTTTTATACAGTATGGGGGAGCAAATGAGCAGTTGGAGCCGTTGTCTTGACTACCGACGCCCATAGACATCCGCATACATGTTATACAGACATGTTCCCCTCCTTCCTCCACGTCCCCCCTTGGGCCAAACCCTTGATACGACATTCCGGGTTCTGGTGGGGTTGAAAACCGGAGACACGTATTGTTTGATTACCTCGCTTTTACTAAAGCCAACTAGGTACTTCGGCGCAGTCTAAAAGCCCACTGTGATATCCTACTTCCATTGTTTTCTCTATAGTATTTTCTTTCTTTCATCCTTATTTTTGTAACCGTGCGACGTTGAAACTGATTTTAGTTGTCACTCGCCTTAAGAATCTGCTCGCTCATTTGCACTCATTACTCGTATTCCGTTGCTTGATCCGTTAAAGCTGGTAATATTTCGCGACTATTCGAGAAATTCACATAATATTAGATATCCACAGATTAACAACCCCGACGGTTCAGTAACTCTAAATCTGCGGGAGATGTCAGACGTAATGTCACAAACTTTAAGTGCCCCTTCTATTCATTACTTTAGTTTATACAAGTTTAATTTATGGAGAAAGTGTTTAATGAAGCTATGTGTAATGTCCTATCTCTTGAGACTGCGCAGGACATGTAGCAGTGTGTGCGCAGCCAAGTGCACTGTCTATCCCTTATTCTCCTGCTCTGGTGAGAGGGTTGTCCTTTACGACGGTACCATAAGGTGCCTGCTGAGTAGGATGAGTAGCAGGGAGTGTACCACTGCCCACATCCTAACTACATACATAGTGCCCCATTGCGTCGCGTTTCGTTCGGTATGTAAGTAGCTAGTGGCCCATGGAGAAGAGCTGAGGAAGGAGGGTAAAACATCTTTATAACCTCTACGCTGACGGCTCCGACTGGTAGTTTGAACCCTTATTCTCTAAAAAAATTTCTATTACCTACTATAAGCTGTAAAATCTAAATAACACTTTCTGGACCCACCCGGAGTTCGAACCCGGTGCCTGTCAGCAGTTCGTGCAACCACTAGACCACGAGGCTGACCATTAAACAGAACTAAAGTCACCCCAACGTTCAAACACTAACTTACGGACGGTGAATTTTAAAGCTCAACAAACTTGGGGGCCCCGACTATTGTTTCTGTGGGGCCCCGTTTTCCCGCGCCAGCGCCCGCAGACGCGAGCCCCCGTTTCGCTCCGCCCCGAATTTCTTTCAAGTCCAACATATAAAATTCCCTTTCGAGTGAAGTCTGTAAGTGAGCCGACTCAATCAGGTTCCAGCCAACTTTGTAAACTGGCTGTGTTATAACCTGGAAAATCTAGACCAAGGCTCCTTTTTGAAGTAAAACTTATTTACGCGCGCTTTACTTTGGGAGTAAGCTGATGAATGACGAGAGCGTTGCGAAAAGTGTGATCGGGCGAGGTCAACGGAAGTTGAAAGAGGGGGAAGAAAGAAAAAAAATCTCCCTTGTTAAGGGGAAATCCCTTTACAGACAACAACTCTTTTTTTTTTATGATATAGGAGGGCAAACGAGCAGCCGGAGCCATTTTCATGACTACCGACGCCCACAAACATCCGCATAGAGGCTATACAGATGCGCTGCCCTCCTTTCTTCTCCCACCTCCATGGGCCACCGGCTACTTACACACCGCACGAAACGCGACAGCACAGCTGTCACTTTACGCCAGTCTCGTGTAAGCGAGAGGTACCTCCCCGGTCGTGCCGCCCCAATTCGACTGCATGCAAGCATGCAGTGTGGCACTACCTCTTACCAAAAATAACTTACTCTCTCTTTCTTTTATATTTCTTATATCGAAGCAAGACACAGCAATGCGCATGCACATTTTCTTTCGTGTATAAAGTTGTACTTCAGTCTTGTGGTCACACATTTTTGTAATATTTTTTTATGTTTTAATACTTATCTACAATAGATTGAAGATTTCTCAAAATTCTGCCGAATCCGTTCAGTTATTTTTGCGGAAAATCGACTTGTTGCCCAACTTTTCCCCAGGGGACAAGACCGGAAAGTCCGAAACCGCATTACACTTGTTGTCACTTTGCAGTCATGAATTCACATGCAATGCATGACACTTCCTCTAAGCTATAGCTTTGCTTTGCATGCCAGAGTAGGCAACACATTTAGATATTTCCGGATATTCATGGACGGGGACAAAAATATCAATTATTATATAAAACATATTTGGGCTCCCTGATCAGCGTTTCCCTGCGGATGAGAGGACCGTAATCTTCCTTTCATCAGCGGTTCCCGCTCAGGATTACCGCGCGTGTGTGCGTGTGTGTACGTCTGTGTGTAAGGGATCCGGACACGGTTCAATGGGTTTAAATATGAGTTTAATACGGTTTTTAGATTTCACTGGCAAGCAATATGTTTATCTAATGGTGTGTCGATTACTTTCTTAAACATATTCAAAGTGAATATAATAAAAAGGTAGCTACGTTCTAGAGGGCGCTATATATGTTTTCTGACTTATTTCATTATGTGTCAAATCAGCAATTTAGAGGACAATCTATCTATATAAATATATAATATATAAAACACAAAGGTGACATAGCCATCTATCAACGCACCGCCCAAACCACTGGACGGATCGGACTGAAATTTGGCGTGCAGGTAGATGTTATGACGTAGGCATCCGTTAAGAAAGGATTTTTAGAAATTCAACTCCTAAGGGGGTGAAATAGGGTGTTGAATTTAGATGAGTGAGAAACCGCGGGGCACAGCTAGTTAAAACATAATTCTATTGTAGATGTGAAATGTGCCCTTTTCTCCTCTCCTTCAATAGACCTTTGGAAACTCGTGGCTCAAGGGAAAGCATCAGAAGGTTGTTCATACCACTTACTAGAAGAGGAGAAATACTATTCTTATGAGTAACTAAAATGGATAATTTTCTAATACTACCTTAATTCCCGATAGCTATACGTGTTTCGTACGGATCAAGTGCTACGTAGTGACTGCCCATTCTCACGTGCACTAGCACACTTACATAGTTTCTTTAAAACATTTTTATTTCACTCGAACAAACTTTAATATGTCGAGCACGTTCGAGTCAAGAATCAATGTTGGGAATGTAGAAATATTCAGGGAACAGGTAACGAGACGTCTGTCGACAGTTGTAGACAGATATATACGTGTGTAGAGACAGGTATAGACGTGGTAGACAGGTGTAGACAGTCTCGGTGTGGGTCTACAAACTACGGACTGGAAATAGGAAACTGAACGCTTGCCGGCGCTAGTCCCGCCGCGCTGTCTTCGCGATGTAGAGACACGTGCTAAAACGTGCTCTCTTAATTTCACACTTTTGTATATGAACAGATTGATTTAATCACGAATACCTAATTAATTTCTAGCTTCAGCGAAACTTATCGTTATTTCAACAGATTGTTTAAGATTTCTTTTCTCATCATTTCTATTTCAGAAATTCAAGGCTGGCTTCAAAATGTCTGTTATTTTTATGTGCAGCTATTGTCTATGGCCAGGCTATGGCCTGTTATATGATTTATGCTTGCTATGCTATGGCCTGTTATATGATTTATGCTTGCTATGCTATGGCCTGTTATATGATTTATGCTTGCTATGCTATGGCCCTATATGTCTTGAGATCGTGAAAGGTTGCGTAGTATATATTTATTTTGGAGTCGGAAAAATGCTTTTTCCCACCTTCCAACCGGCTGTGGCTCAGTCGTACTGGTTACATTTTTTAAAACGTGATAAAAGCAAAGAAAGTGTTTGTATGTCTTCGCAGACACTACACAAACAGATTGTTCTCCACATTACATTAAGAAACCCCTAAAAAACAAAACCCGACAATCCCCGCCTCAGCCACAATCCGATGGTAATTGGCTCGTCTCTGGCATTTATTAAAGGACGTCCGTCCGAGACACACCGGCTCAGCCGTGATCCGGGACACGGTAATGAGCCGCACCAGCACACATCCGTCACGGTCATCTTTATTGCGTACAATAGAAAAGTGTAAGTCATTCATAATAGAAATAAGGGTTGAGAAATATAGGGGTAGTATTTAATCTTACAACTGTAAATCCACATATATAGTAAATGCCGAAGTTTGTGTATGTTTGCATATTTCATTTAATACGAATAGTACTGATACGGCGGTAGAAAGGATTTGGATTAAATAAGTTCTTGGAGGCGTCGCACCGGAAGACGGAGTGTTGGAATGCCTCACCTTCACCTGGTGCACTGACGACTTGGTGGCAGGGAGTCGCTGGGTGCAAGTGGCTCGTGATCGTGACTTATGACGCCCTATAGGGCTATGTAGTATGATGAACAAAAAAACAATAAATACTGTTTATCCCGGCAAAATAATAGTTGGGAAAATGGAAAAATGTGATTGTGGGACGATGGCTGCCAATAAGTCGGTTTCGGTCTCATTTTGTGGAGCTCTAGCCGGTCTGCAAAGAAGGAAGAGCAAAAAAATCAATTGGTAAAATGGGGAGTGTCGCGAGAAACCCACTAGTATCAAATTATTTACCGCGATGTTTTTTTTGCGTCAGGAAATTTGAAATTGAAACGATTCTATGGTGTCATAAGCTGGCTCCAACAGCGGCGGTCAAAGACAACGCCCTTCAGCGTTTCACAAAACATGACAATATAGCCATTAAGCCGCTATCGTGAAATAATCCTCATGTGAACAGTAAAGTGGCAGCTAGGCTGACGCGTTTCGTGCGGTTGGCGGGGTTTCCGCGGCGCCATCTGCTAGGGGTCCCGTGGTAGTTTACCTACAGATAATTAAACTATAATCCGCGCCGCCATGTGCGTGAGGCTGTGAACATACAACGCGTAACTTGAACCTACTAAATATAACTAAGTTAGATTTAGTAAGACGTAGTGCCACGCTGCATGCATGTAGCCGAATTGGGTAGACACGACCGGGGAGGTGCCTCTCGCTTACACGAGGCCGGCGTGAAGTGACAGCTGCTGTCGCTTTTCGCGCAGTGCGTAAGTAGTCGGTGCCCATATTAAAATACATTTGAAACAGTTTGATTTTATGTTTTTCAATATTTCTGATAACGCTACTAAATGTGTAGATATCAAATCGCCCAGCCGATACATATTTAGATATTTTAATAAAATTGGACGAACTGAATACAAATTTACACCGGTATAGTGAATGTTCATAATTCGGATTGGGACAGTAATCTGTATGTGTGTGTGTGTGCATGGATTAGTGGAACGGTGTTGAAGTGTTTGTCTATAATTGACGCGCCTGACAGGTAATCCCTACTAATATTATAAACTAGCTATGCCTACGGCTTCGCCCGCGTGGGATTCGATTTTTGTCTTTAAGCATTTTTATAGCCTGTCCAATCAATCTTTGACATCTCCTCTTGTGAATTACAGTAAAGTCAATTTCACCCAATGAAATTCCACAACTTTCTCACAATAAATGCACAAACCCTGCGCTGTGAGAAGGTGAGGTGCGGTGATCGGGCGGAGTAGATTCTCAGGCGGTTGCCCGGGCGCGTACTAGGAGTCCGCTATCACCTGTCCTCGGGGAGGTGACCTAGTGGGCAGCCGCGGGTGTTGGGGGCTCCGGTCGAAACATCCCTCTCCCATCACAGTGCCAGGAACAAAACCAGAAGGACCAACAGAGATTTAATTATAAACAAAAAAAAAACAAAACAAAAAATATATATATATAAAAAAGTTTTTCTTGGGCCCTACAGAAGCCAGTCCGCACCGGAACGGACGCGGTTATACATAGGTACAGATTTGAAAGAAAAATAAAAAGGCACAATCGCTGCGCCAGCGAAGGCGGCGATAAGCACCTCATTAATATAAAAAAAAAAAAAAGCCTGTCCAGGTAACCTGTCCAGGACATTTCTGGACCGATTTGTAAAGTTCGAAAGTCCACGCGGGCAAAGCTGCTGGCGGAAGCTAGTTCTTTACATTTTATAATATACCTAGATTTATATCCTAAGTCCTACCTTAATATTATAACTACGAAAATCTATATGTATGTATGTTCTTCGTTCACGTAAAACCTACAGGATTTGGATTTTTATCTGATCTGATTGGAACACAACTAAGTTGCGCCGTTAAGTTCGAACTGCGATTAACTTAATGTTTAAAGTTCGGCCGATAACTTGTGACGGGGCCGGGGGTCGCCGCCAAAACTTTTTACTATCCGAGTCACAGATAAAGAACTCAGTCTAGTCGTTAAGGCGGTTGATGTTCGCGGCGATTAAACTTCAGGGCGTGAATGGAGCATTGCAACCGAGATCGGCACGATCGGAAACTATCACACAAGTGGCTACTTCAGCACGTACTTTATCCATCGTATTATAAAGTATAAGGGGACAAACGAGCAGTAGGAGCCACTCTCATGACTACCGACCGCGTCCACACGGAGGCTTCACAGATGTCCTTTCGCTGCCCTAAGACTACTTCGTCGTATAGACGTTTTTCCTTCTTTAGACAAATCTCCTTCCTCCAACAGGACTGGTGTGTCCTGTCGTTTTTTTTTATTGTATAGGGGGACAAACAAGCAGAGACCATTCTCATGACTACTGAAGCCCATAGACATCCGCATAGAAGCTATACAGATGCGTTGCCCTCCTTTCTCCGTCACTCTCCATGGGCCGCCTACTTACACACCGCACGACACTTTACGCCGACCTCGTGTAAGTGAGAGGTACCTCCACGGTCGTGCCGGAGCAATTCGGCTGCATGCATGCACTACCTCTTACTAAAAAGTGAAGTAATTGCTACTCTAACTTCATGACATGTTTGTGTCCTGGCGTAGAGTGATTTGGCTACGGAGGGAATTCCGTCTCGACTCGTCTTACGAGCGATAGCAGCACAGTCGCGCCGGCCCAATTACGCAGCAATACAGCAATGACAAGTAATACCTGTAATCACATTAACATACGCTCAGCCCTTTTAGAACTAGCCCCGCCGCGTATTACTGACCTAATCGGTCTAATCCACTTTGGATTAAGTGTATTAGCTGTTCCTATGTAGGGCATTGGCCTAGCAGTAACCTTCTAGACGGCTGGGGGCTTGAGTGAGGTGTTAGTGGGCTAAGGATCTCTAAAAGGAGGTCTGGAGAGCCGACACTGGGTCAGATGATATCGGGGTAAAGTGACAGCTGTGCTGTCGCGTTTCGTGCGGTGTGTGAGTAGCCGGTGGCCCATGGGAAGACGAAGGAGGGCCACGCAAATATAACCTCTACGTGGATGTCTATGAGCGTTGGCAATCATGACTGGGTCCCACTCATTTTCCCCCTTAAACTATAAAAAGAATAAAATGTAGGATGTGTCGAGGCGGCGTAAATGCTTTTCCCACGTAAGGACAAGTTATACTATGTACACGGACTCGCCCGGCTGGTTACCACTCATATTCTTTATGGACTTAACCAGGGGGGTGACCAGCTCCTGATTTTGTCCTGTCCGAATTGCATTTCGGAGCTCGACGTGAACAGTAAGTACAGCAATATATCTGCCAGGTGTTACTGAGAAATTAAATGTGACGTTTGAATGTAAAATACACTTTGTCTCCTCATCATCTACATCATCATCATCATTATCTTCAGCCCGAGGACGTCCACTGTTGGACACAAGCCTCCCCCCTAGACCACATTATCTACGCTTGCCACTAAATATAAATATACCTGTATAGTAATATAAGTACCTTACCTGAAAACAGTTTTAACTTGGTTGTCCTAACAACGTCCCCTGGACGAATTTCGGCTACAACGGCTATAGAGTCTATAGAGAGATGTAGAGATGCAGAAACTTAGAGACTATATAAGTGTGCACGCAGACACAAGTGCACTCTCTACAGATTCATTCCCCTATTCCGATAAAACGACAGTTATACATGACCTAAGAGATGTTCTCCGAAAATAATACCGAAAACTATATACCTATAGCTAACCAACTAAAAACTGAAAATTTTAATACCTGTTTTCCCACCCGGGGACTCGAAACCGAGATCTCACACCGATCTGTAGAGCATGCTACTAGACCAAGACAACAAAATGCACATTTATTTCCCCCATTGATTAAAACCCCGTCAATAACACATCACATAATTACCACTTGAAATACAGCCCCACAAAACTACCGGATCCAATAAAAAGATAGTAAACCAGTATTTTATATTCAAATGCATCCGACATAAGTCTCTGCTCCTCCGGGACTGTATTGGATGCGTTCTTCGGCATCGGGTCTGCATCACGACAGAGGATATCCACACCTAATCCCAACTCCACAAGCTCCATTATCGGATGGTGCGCGTTTATTCAATAGGCAAACAGGCAAGCAGAGCGTTTGGTTCAAGGGGTTTAAGGCTTTATTGCGATGGTTATACGGCTGAGAGTCCGCTGGGCGCGGGCGGGCAGTTTTGCTTCTATTTTTGTTGAGCTCTCAACGGCTTGCGCGATTTTCTGATTGAGCCAATTTCAAAATGCGCCGCCTGGAGATTGTCTTTTGATTTATTCGATATGCAATTACAATCGATTCGCAAATGACGTGAAACTCGATAAGTCGACAAGTGCGAGGGCTACACCTTGTTTCAGGGTTATGTGCTTCGGAAGGAAAAACGACAAGGGTTTCTTTGTTGTTCCGTCTGTGTCGATCTGCCTGTCTGACTAAAGGCAAGCAAATTCACGTCAAATACTAAAATTTGAATCACTTAAAAGTACAAATAAAGTATTATTTCTAAGTCAACACAATCAATGGGGTTCATGATCGTACGGTAATTATTACGTAGTCCAAGGTACTCCTCGTTGAACTAGAGGAAGTTTGAGTTTTTACAGTAGAAATAAAGGAATAAGAGGCTATACAGATGTGTTGCTTTCCCACCTCCTCCCACCTCAATTGGCCATGTTAACCACAATTAAAACAATTACAGTAAAGTAATTTTATAAATAAAGCAATTCAATATCCACACTCGAACTTGCACCTTACAGCCCAAAAACCAGGACTGACAGGGTCGATGACGACTTCTGTCTCTGTGACGTCAGGCCCCAGAAAGGGGAGAGTGGTTTAACTAGAGGGCACTTAAACAGTTTGTAGGGAATCAAGAATTGCACGTTGGGGAACAGAGCCGGTGAGCAAACCCCCGCGCATCTCCCGCGGTCAGCTCCGTGTACCGAGAGGTGGGAGCATGGGTGGTTGGTGGGTAAGTCCGCAGTTTAAGGTGAGATGTAAGCGATGATGCTGTAGCTCTGTTTGTTTATTAGTATGCTATTGCAGCTGAGCTCCACTTAGGATGTTCCTGTCTTCCAGATATTTGTTAAGTGAGGTTTTTGGTATTATCGTATTTTTCGTATTTGTCGAGACAGAACAGCTGTCACTTTACACCAGGCTCCTGTAAGCTAGAGGTACCTCCCCGGTCGTGCCGGTCCTATTCGGCTGCATGCATGTATGCAGCGTGGCGCCTCTTACGAAGTTACAAGTGAATTGGAGTTATGTGTAACTGAGTTAATACGTTTCACGTAAAAGCTCTTGAAATTAGACATCGATATAATTCCTACTAATACATATAGTAAATATTATAAAAATTAAATAAAAAAAATGAAAATCGTTTGTCTCAACTATGTCTCAACTAACAACTACTCAACTCTTTACAAATGTGCTCTGGCTCCTGGACTTCACTTGTATCGCGAGGTGTATGTAGGTTGTATGTATATAGTGCTCTGATTATAAATGTGTCTGTGAGTTTGTTTGTTCCGCTTCCACGCCAAAACTACTCAACCGATCGGCATGGAACTTTGTACACATACTCCTAGGGGTATTAGAAAGTACATAGGATAAATAAAATAAAAAAGCCCTTTATTTCTTGCATTCTTAAATACACTAAAAATACACTTAAATCTATATCTCCATAACTGTACTAAAGTTAAATCTATTTTTTTAACACTTATGATATGTTTAGAATGACATAGGATACTTTTATTAATTTTCTTAGAAGGGGAAAATATTTCTTTTGTAGCGTAGTAGCTATACTTTATTGTGGCAGATATTGGAATTGTATTGCAGTTCTATTTTAATGTAATGTTCATTGATATTTATCGGCTTGAAGACCGTTAGTGCGAGCGACGCCGCCGGGAAACTCTAGTTTATACTAAAATAAAGTCCGAAAAAACTGAGTCCGCCACCGCCAGTCCTCACACACAACCCCACACCACGTGACACTCACTTCTCCTCCATTTCCTCTAATCTCTTTATCACCCCCTCCATTTCCCCCCCAGAAACCGCTCATTTATAAAGATATACAAGATAAAGATGTTCGCGCCGCGTGTCTGCACCCACTCGCTTGTGTGTCGTATGTTCCAATCGGCTTACGTAAAGTGTGTTGTTTTTATTAAAAACAATGTCATATCTACTTTTTCGATTATCTTGTTGTGATAAAACTGTGACTTTAAGATGTTTGTGCACGCTAATCTCAGAAACGGCTTAACCGATTTGAATACAGTAGAGGCAAATATTGTGATGGGCTGTGGGTGTGTGCTCTATAACCCTTAGGATGCTGTTGGGGCTGCCGTAGCGATGTATTGCTTCACTGTTCGCAGACGCACACACCGACAACTTTTTGCAATAATGCGCAAAAGAGCATCGTCTCTGCCACAACATTCCAGCGACAACAGCATCCTTAAAATGATCACAGCTATATCCGACCGCTCCATCCAGCACCAGGTGAAGATAGCCAGGGGAAATAATAATAATAACTGTATAATAAGACTATCAATACTAATATAGGACAATAAATACTGCCACTAACACACTTACGATCCATCGATTTTAAATCTTGGTTGATTGGTTGCTGTAACGTCGGGCTTATCTAAAAAAGTAAACAAACACTACTAGTAATACTACTAGTACTTTGTAATAAGATCCGTTAAAGTTATTCCCTTGCCGAAAATTGATAGTTCATAAATATCTAATTGAAAAAATCATTGCAAAGTTACATTTTCTACGGAGTTCTAGACTGAATCGCATTTGACGGGACTTTCGTAACAAGAGATATCATTGCTGCATTGCGCCGGCAAGCGAACTCACATTACTCGGACGTGAAGTGTGCCTACAGCTTCGATAATTTGGACCTTCATTATGCCACTTCTACCCTCACCCGGGACTCAAACACAGGGCCTCTGGGTTACGGACTGAGCATGATTATTTATTTCCACTAGACCATAAGGCAATCCTTCTTACATAAATATATTCTACCGGAATAGGAAATGTAAAATTGTTTTCGAATCCGCGTTTCATGAGAAAACTAACCATTTCAATTTCACAACAATTGTCCTGGCTTTGGAAAAAAGAGAAAATCTGAAATGACATTCGCGAACATCTAGTAAATATTTTAGTGAGGCAGTAAAAATCTTAACATTCTGAGCTAGGTTTAACTTGTCTTCTTTATCGTACCGCTGCTAGGTATATCTACGAGCTGTCGAGTTTCGTGTGGTGTGTAAGTAGCCGGTGGTCCATGGAGAGTGGAGGAGAAAGACGTGCAACGCATCTATATAAGTAACCTCTTTGTCTATGGGTAGTCATGAAAATGGCTCCGACTCCTTGTTTGCACTCTTATACTATAAAAAACAGCCTTTAATATATTGTTAGCTGTGGACTTTTTAATCCACGTTAGCTTAGCCTTGCTAAGTACCGTAAGGACTTTTGTTACCGGTACCTACTACACGACTGAATATATTTAGGATTTTTATTATTTGAAATAAATATGAAACAGATAAACGCCCCTTACCTAGGCGGGAACCGAACTCACTACCCCTGGCCTAACGTGTGCGCCTCACCCGCTATAATACCGCTGTGCCTATCGGCAATGTATGAACGTGAAGACGGCAGATACCCCGTCACTTGTCTGGGAGTAGGAAGGAGAGTATTTATTAATTAGTGGACACTGTCTTTGGTTTAAGAGCCTATCATGTTAATTCATTTATAAGTACGTATAAAAAACTGTGTTTCATAAATAAAGTAAACTCATCTGTGTAGAAATTGTGCCAATGTATATGGAGGTCATTAAATGTCTCTACTAAAACTTTGTACTAAAGTCAGTCATCAATTTGCAACTAAATATTTATCTCCCTGGAGCTCACTACTTTGTTTCGTTGCGATGCTGCTCATGAATCCCAAATAACAAAAGTCCGTGGAGCGAGTTTCGGTTTATTTTTTTCATTAACTATTTGATAACGAATGGCCACGCAACAGTTTTTGACAAAGACTAAAATGAGCCGCGCCGCGTTACGTGTACATAAAGATAAAAGTGCCAGCCCTGGATCCCCCTGGCAATTATTCAACAAGAGCGCGGGGCGCGAGTCACAGGCGGCAGCGAGTTGTAATAAATAAATGAAGTTTACGCAAAAGTTACGTTTTGTAATAAAACTATTTTACTGATATTGTAATTACTTTACGGGTTTTAACACGGTAAAAATTAAAGGCCAAAATATATACCTTTGGCCGACGTTTCGACTGGGTTACACCAGCCGTGGTCCCGAGCCGACTCATTTTACCGTGTTAAAACCCGTAAAGTAATTACAATATGTGTAATAAACACGAAAGTCTCAAACAAGTGTTTTTACTGATTTTATCGAGATTTATTTATTTTTTTTCAATTTGGACATTTTTGAAGGAAAGAAAGAAAGATTTTTATTTTTGGAAGGTTTACAGCATCCATGGTTACGGGTGGACTGAGATGACACATCTCCTGATGTTATCAGTTATTAACAGTACTTACCCCAAGATTTATAGCTATTTAGTTCTTCCCATTAACGCTAAAAGTACTTATTGTATCTTTCAGCATTGAGATGTTACATTCATCAGTCACCCGTGACCATGTTGCTGTGAAGCTTCTGAACGTGGTTATTGTAAAATACTTGAATAAATCGCAATAAAATCGGTTCAAATACTTTAATTACAAAGTTAGAAATATATTTTTAACTAGCTGGACCCCGCGGATTCTACCTCCCAAAATCGCCACAAGGATTTTCTCATCTTTCAATTTTATAATTTTGTTGAGGTAAAAGAATAACAAACATATTTTGAAACTTACCTATATATTATAATATTAGTAGAACGTTCTTTTAGCGTATTATATTTTAACTTCTTATAGTGCACGTTGAAAATAAGACGACAAATTCCAAAAGTTAGCTAGTAAACACAGCAAGCTTACGTTACTTACTTGTTGTTATATGTAAAAGTAACTTAAAGTTAGTTGCGCTACCATCAATAGTTTCAATACAGTTCGCATTTGTAATATTATCGGACAATCCTGCAAATATAATGATGTGAAAGTTTGTTGTTTGTTTTCGAGAAAGAATAATAAATTAGAGAATAACCACCGATGGGATTTGATTGCAATTTTAGTTAGATAATAGCGTAAAAGTTGCTGTATCTTAATTATATTTAGTCCGATACAAAAGCACAGCATAGGCAGTATATCACAAAATATCGATTTAATACATTTGCAAAATTATTTTTTTTTTCAAACCTAAACTTATGACGTGGAAGTAAAGAGAAGCCAAATACGGCTCCATGGGATAGTTCATGGTGCACGGAGGGAGATAAGACTAGGTTAGAGGTTGAAAAGGGTACCAACCCGCTTATCTCCCGTTACTGGACCATGTTTATTGTTGTAATAACTAAATTAACTATTATTGTCAATACCGGAGTGTCGCGGTCA
>LUGF01043728.1:30931-43154 GCA_001625245.1 Calycopis cecrops
TAAAAGTTTAATTTCCAGTACAATTTACGAGGTCAGCGCGCGCCAGCTAATAACAAAAGTCTGTCTGTCGCCAGACGCCATCTTTTATTCCGGAGCTCGAAGGTGGCACGTCCCTCCCCTAATGACGTCACGAACCTGATAATTTCCACTGGAGCCACCAGATTACTGTCCTCCGCCCGGGACCGCTACGATTTATCTCACAAATGCTGTTTATTTTTAAAACGCCTTTGTTAAACTAGCGATCACCGCGGTTTTGCCCGTCAATAAACGTGAGATTGATTGTTTGTTGAATAAAATTTAGCATATGTCCTTTCCTGTAACCTCGTCTATCTTACAGTGAAAGTTTCACCAAAATCAGCCCAGCCGTCACAAGGATAAACTCCATACAAACAAAATGATAAACGGAAATTTTATAAAAGTTAATTTAAGTTTTAAAGTGAAATAACTACAACTAAAGAGCTTTAGTATTTTTTAAATAACAGACAAACAATTTTTTATTTATTTTTATTATGGTGATTTAGCGTCCTACCAGAACAGTGTTTTGTTTCTTCTAAGTTATACATACGCCTTTCCAGCCGATTTCGGCTATGGCGGCCTTTTCTATAGAACCTGTACGCTGACACAAGTGCACTCTGTATTCCTTTATTCCCTTATTACAATGGGACGGCAGCGACACAACGGAGAGAAGTCAGGCGCAGGACCACAAGGCAAGAGGATGTGAACTTTCTGACCACGCATATTTCAATTGAAAATTGAAAAATCCCAATAACACTTTTTAGTCGACCTGGGTCTGGATCCCGGGACCTCTAGATCTGCTAATGCTTCTTTGCCATGAGACCACGAGGCACTAAAAATGTCTAGGTACTACAGAGTACATAATAATAGAGTAAATCATTTTTTCTTCGAACCTGAATGTATGCTGTGGAAGCAAGAAGAAATCGAAAAATAGTAAGTATGAGATAGTAGGATGTTAAGAGAATCCATCTAGGTATCATACGTAAATGTATTCCCCTGCGTCAAAAAAAGGGTAAAAAATGGGTTGAAAATTCGGCCACGTAACATTACACATTGCCATGACAACATATTTTCCAGTGACAAGACAACGTCTGTCGGGTCAGCTATATATACAATGCTGCAGTCGGTATCTCGACTTGAAATACACTATTGTAGGGAAAAATAACGGATTGACAAATCGGCCAAATATCACTATACGTTACCATGACGACAAACTTATTTTGGCTAGACAACGGCTGTCGGGTCAAATAGTAAATAATAAAATCTTCACTTCATGAGGCCCGCTGTGTTTGTTTCGCCGATTCTTCTCAAGGCAGGACTAGGATTTAACCAATGGTAGATGAATGTTATGAAATTCACAATACACAACAACACAATTATATTTGGAACAAAAACATTTTCATTTCATTTAATTTAATATTAGGACGATATAAAAATTTTAATGTTAAACACATCATCTATGACAATTAGTATTTATTTACAAAAAGGTTTTACACATGTTTGAGATTTTGTCAGTTGGATTTTCATGTCCTTAATAGGGAAAAAATAAAAAATAAATATTTTAGGTACAGAATGAATTTAATATCCATTTTATGTTTTCGCTTTTACACCCATCGCAAAACCTTTGTGTATAAAGTAACATATGTACATAAAACGTAGTTAACAATAAGGCTTAATTAAACCCCCTCCGATCTAGATTTTGAGTGTAATTAAGTCTAGAATATAATGCGGTATCTAGTGTTATGCTAATGCCCTGGACCGTAAGTCTGGCTGAGTAACTGCAGCACAATAAAGTCGAGCACAAATTTATATTCAGTCTAGGTGTTGTTGTTTTAGTCTGGAGTTATAGACTGTTTATATTATAATATATAAAAATGAATGTTTGTCTGTATGTTCTTTATAGAATCGTAAACTATACATTTGATCTTGTGATGATCTTTAGCAAACTTGTTGTGCATGAGTCCACGAAAGTTTCTGAGTTGGCACGACTAATTTTCGACAGATGGCGTCACGCGTAGCAACGCACGCAAGGTAGAGCTAGTTATTGCATTAAAACAACATTAGTCCAACGAAGATTAGCAGCGACAAGAACCATGTAATATTCTGTGAAAATTTTACTGTAGCTTCTAGCCATCGCGGTTTTTAAGCCTGGTAACAGACAAACAGAAGAATATTACTAATTTTTAATAAAAAACGCAAAAGAGTATACCTATTCCTTTAAGTTTTTTATTAAAGAAATAAAATTAGTGTACGTACATTGTTTTTTTTGGAATGCTTTGGCTGTAAATTTTACAATTCGTCAATATTTTGAAAGAGGTAGTGCCACGCTGCATGCATGCGGCCAAATGGGGCCTCTACGACCTTTCGCTTACAGGATACCGGCGTAAAGTGACAGCCACGGGTGACAGATGTGCAGTCGCAGTGCAGGCGCGGTGTGTAAGAAGACGGTCACTCATGAAGGAGGGGGGAGGGAGTAGGAGAACGCATCTGTGTAACCTCTATGGATGTAAATGAGCGTCAGTAGTCACGAAAACAGTCCCGATTCCTCGTTTGCCCCCAACCATAAAAAAATAATTCCAAAACGATCCTAATTGTTTACTTATTTTATAGCTTATCCCGATTATAAGTAAAATAAATACGCACATATTTCTGACTAATTTCTCCAATAATCCACATAAATTCCTAATGCTCTTCATCATGATTATCTTGGTCAACTTTTGGACATAAACCTTCCCCAAATAGCGCCACATAATTTACATTTACTTAACTATCAAGTTCAAGTACATAGTTATATTCAGAACATACTTATAAAGCAGGTTTTTTATAAATACAATTTATAAATTTCAAGCCCTTGACGAACCCTAACCCTTTTACATGTAAACGTGTGAAAAAGCTCTAGAATTACGTCGTGTTGATTTACTCCGCGTATTTCTGATCTATGAAGAAAGAAGCCCAAAATAGAGAGCAGTGGTGTCCTGGTTTGGAAAACTAATATCTTATTTGGGTTGTTGAGACAGCGGAGTAGTCCTTTTTTTCGCCAGGAAATCCTCAAAGGACACCACCACCCTTGTATTAGGGGGCGGATTATGTCGGCACCCCATGGTCAGTGGTCACCGAGCTCGACGCTTTTTTTGGGACTTCGGGACCTCCTAGATTGAGCTCGCACGGTCCCAAAGTCCCCCAGTCAAAGTGCGCTGTCTTCGGAGTACTTCTAAACTAACAGCTAACACGCCAAGCACGAGGTGTATGGAAATTGATTGCAAAATAAAAAAGTAATCACCGCTCTGGAACCTTATTGTGGATAGTGATTATTGCCCTTTGTTCCCACTACAAAGGCGGCTCTATTAAAACATAACTCCAATCGAAGCGTTTAATGACGAACTACTGCTTTGTGATCGGAACCAGGCCAGTCTCAGGATTGTGGTCATTTGCGTTGATGTTAAAAGAACTACATAAAAATGTGGATATTTCTTTAATTTTTTTTTTACGTACTAAGGAGCTTGAGTGACGTATGCACGTACGCACTATTTACGTATGCGCGGATAAAACCAGTGAAGTACATACTAGCATAGTGACAGTTATGCTTCTAAACGGGCTCGACTCACCACTCCTGGGTTTCCAGGATCGATGGCAACCCAGGAGCCGAGATTTGATCCCAGGGAGCCCGAGAGAAAAGCTAAAACTGTCTTGGGACCGGGAATTAACAGTTATACTTAGTACTTCTTACTAAACATTATTGTAGGTATTAAACAAATATTTCAAGACCCTTTTTTATAGTATAAAAAACAAACGAGCCCATGACCGAAGTCCATAGACATCCGAATAGATGTTATCAAACGGAGATATTTTTCCCTTCTTCCTCGTCCACCCCTCCATGGGCCACCGGCTACTTACAAAAAAGCATAAAACGGCAGCACAGCTCTGTCACTTTACGCTGATCTCGTTAAGAGAGAGGTACCTCCCTGTGGCACTACCTCCCAGTAAAACGTCTCCCGCCCGACGCGGGCGTGACCATGATGAACTATAACCTATCCGCCGCACGTGGCGCGCGTATTTATTAAACCGCCATCGAGTGACGCAGTAAAATTTAACATCGAAGTTAAAATTATAACCGGGCCAGCTGCCGCCGGTTTAATTAAAAACATTACCTCTGTTTTTGTAACTTGCGCTACAATCGATGTATTTATTGACTTGCTCTAACCCGGCGTATACAGCTGTGCTGTCGCGTTTCGTGCGGTGTGTAGAAGTCGGGGAAGGGGGGAAAAGAAAGGGGCCTGGAAATGAAATACTAAATATTATGTGGTTTCATTTAATGCCTTTCGCTTTTATCAACCTTATATATTTGTTATTACGTTTATTTTTATACGTGACAATTTGTCCCCACTTACCACTGACGCAGGCCCGCCATGTCACCATCGACGGCTGATATAAAATTCACTACCAACCATGGGGCTATATATAAATTGTGATCAATGGTGCCACTGTCATTTAAATTACTCATCACTATTTCTATACGTTATTTACAAGTGTATGTATATTGTAGTTTTATTAGTGGGCAAATAAAAGGGGACGTGTTATATCTGGCCACCATGATATACATTAATCAAAATTATCGACAAAAAGCTCATATCATCACACTAAAATTATATTTATTCAATTGAACGTATAATTTTAGTAAGAGGTAGTGCCACGCTGTATGCTTGCATGCAGCCGAATTGGGCCGGCACGACCGGGGAGGTACCTCTCGCTTACACGAGACCGGCGTGAAGTGACAGCTGTGCTGTCGCGTTTCGGGCGGTGTGTAAGTAGCCGGTGGCCCATGAAGGTGGGAGGAGAAAGGGGAGCAGCGCATCTGTATAGTCTCTATGCAGATGTCTATGGGCGTCGGTAGTCATGAAAATGGCTACAACTGCTCGTTTGCCCCCCTATACCATAAAAAAAATAATAATAATAATAATAATCCGTGAATTGTCACACATAGCTACAGTTTTGCTATTGTAAGAACAATGACAGATAACAGACGTCAAAGAAGTGTCGTTAACGTTTAGTATTGCTATTGAAGTCTTCGTTCCTGTACTCTCCTTCTTCTTCTACATTTTATGACTACCCACACCCATTATTATCCGCATACGCGCCATTGTTCTTCACACCACTTCCCCAACGCCCACATTCATAAACACGCCTACAACCCATCATCTCATTATAAAAAAATACTAAAACTTTGAAATTATTCGCCCAAATCTGTTCTAACTCCTCTAAATACACAAAATGTGGTTTCGGATTTAACGATGGACTCGGACTCCGGCATCTGTTAATTAGTGGACCTGTTCGGTCTAGAGCTGCTATTGTCTGGCCAGAGCTATGACCTGGATTAGCCAGGATACAGGTATACAACGATATTAATAAAGTTATGTGGATTGTCTGTTGTATTTTTATAACATTGTTTGGATAGAGGGCTAGAATAACAGTTGAATTAGCTATTACATACTCATGTTGGGATGCTTCTCTCCCATCCATGACAAAGGTAGTTCGCCTTTTCGATTACAAACCTAATTTCGTCGCCCGACAAGCAATCCGAAGACGCTGTACTGGGGTTCTCATAGCACATTGCACTTTGGGCCCGAGAAAAAATATCTTTAGTCCCCTCAAATTAACAATCGCAGCCATGCTGACTATTATGCCCATGCCCATTAATATCCTCACGGCTATGCAGACGCGTAGTTCTTCTTCACCACAATCACCTAGGGCCTACCAAAATCCCACAAATACGCATTGAATGGGAAAGCATAGCTTTCACTTTACGGTGGTGTCGTTTGTGCGACAGTCACCTACACACTCGTGGCGGGCCAGTTTAGGTGCAACGGCACGGCTCACTCACCACCTCTTGTATGTGTATATTAAATGACTGTCCCGGGCGATCAGATCCGAAGTTCCATAGTGTTGCTGGATGTTGTCGTTGGTCTTGCGTCTGATCTCTCTCCGGTCGCGTCGGACAAGGGAACGGTTGTCGGACACAACTTAAATAGGGGGATAAGTAAATAGAGAGTGTACTTGTTTATCTATAGATATGTTGGAATTTGACTCTTCATTTATATATAATTTGGCTTTGAATCATTTTAAAGTTACCCAAAACATAAACCAATTACGAGTACATAATTTCACAAGAAATTTACAACTTTTTCATTTACATAAAAGAGTTTGTACATTGAATACCCTAGCCCACAAACATTCCCGCATGTAAATGTGTCTACGGTTGCCAAATGGGCGGGAATCACCGGGATTGTCTCGACATACTGTGTGATGTCCCGAAAAAAGAACAAAAATGATCTCGAAAAATGTTGTCGACACTTTCTACTTTCATTTCGTCAACAAAGCCGATGAAAGAAATAGGGTGTTATCCTATTTCTTTCAAACAATTAGTCCGATCAAATTCTAATGATAATTTGAATGAAAACGATATGTCGACACTCAGCGATTCCACCAGAAAGAATAGTAATAACACAAGTATTTTATTGTCCCAACCATATTCAATAATCCTTTTTCAATTACTTTTTTTTCAGATAAGTCAGTAACTACATTTGACGGCCGTAAATGTATCACCAACTCTCAAACGGCACGAAGCGCGATAATATAGCTTCACTTTGCAGTGTCATGTCTTCGAGAAGATCACGGTCTTGTGGCCTTCGCAATGCAAAAAAAATATTAACTAGTACATCACTAGTTTCTAAGCGCGAACTAATCTGCGGTCCGACGGCCAACAATAAAAAGTGATAAAACAAATTTGATCAAACCCCCGTCTCCCGACCCCCGTCCCCTGGCCGGAGACGCCCGTCCCCTGGCCGGAGACGCCCGTGTCTCATTCAAGTCACTACCGGAGGCGGCCTTATGAATTTTTGAAAACCTCAGGGAGGCATCGCCTGAACTGTTTATAGCGAGGAATATTTCGAGGAATATTTCGAGGAATCTCGACTTCATAACTTTATATTGCAGCCCAGTTTTATGCAATTTAATATTCATCCCTGTCATTTGGGTTCGCGGAGACGTGTGCGCTGCACGTGAATCGGGCGAGCGCGACCGGGGGAACGCGTCTGTCGAAAAGTTACAACAATATTATATATATATTTATTAAAAATTATATTTTTATTAAAAGGGCGTGCGTATGCGTTACCCTTTGATTTCGCGGGGAAACCAACGGGAGCGGGGAGGGTGGGAGAAAAAAATTGGGGTAATTTAGGGTGTAATTTAGGTTCAGAAAAACTAGCCACAGACCTTGATTGATTTGTTGGCGTCTTGGGGGTGCGTCTTTGGGATGGCAGAGGCACTACCTCGTATCTTGAGCAGAAACTCGAGCGGAACACTTTCGGCACTTGTTCACCACGGATTTATAACTGTTATTTATTAATGTTAGTGAGCTCACAATTTGAAGATATGCACTAAAACACTAATATCAAAGCGTATGCGCAAAACGGTGCTGACAGCTCGCTAACTTGATGACAAGAGGACCTCCTCCTCCCATGGAGCACTGGAAGCTCACGTAACGGCATTTGTGAGAAGCACCTCACCGGTCGCGTCATCCTATTTCGGCTGTATGCTGTAATAGTACGCTTAATAGTAGTTTATGCAACGGTCATATAATGAAGGGTATTAAAACAGGAGTGTGATTTTTTGAAACGAGCGAAAGCGAGTTTCAAAATAGTAACACGAGTGTTTTAATACCCGTGTTATATGCAGTTGCATACACTACTTTATCTTCACTAATGCAATTAATCAATTAATAAAATATTGCGAAACATTAAATTCATGCCTACGTCACAGCGAACTCGACGACATTAAAATCTAACCAATGAGAGCGCAGCTGCAGCGCGCGCAGGGCCAATCAGGAGCGAGCGCGCGCTGTTAAGGATTTTGAAATAAGGCTCTCTCACCACTCTCTCTCTCTCTCTCGCTCTCACACAGTGTTATAATGAGATTTTACGATATCGATTTGGATATTACAACATCATGTCAAATTGCTTAAATTGAGTTTTTTGTTGTCTGAGCTATAACAGTAGTTATTATAACGTCAAGTATTAAAAACATAAGTAGAATGTTACAACATTAGTGTAGATAAAAATCTTTATCACATTAATTGCCGTTATCTATTCATCATCAAGTATAATTTTATAGTATATCGGGTAAACGAACAGTCAGAGCCATTTTAGTGACTACAGACGACCATAGACATCCGCACAAAGGATGCATTACCTTCCATCCCGCTCCCTTCTACGTGGGTCACCTAAATTTGAAACCACTCTCAATACCAAACGGGGCCAAACGAGCAATCCGCGCCATTCGCTACCGACGCACATTAACGCACAGGTAATGGTACTGCGGGTGTATGCTCTCCTCTTCCCCTAATGGGCCACCGGGTATTCACAGACCGCAGGAAACGCGACAGTAATGCTGTCAGTTTACGGGGTATCATATGTGCGAGAGGTATCTCCGCTTTAGTGCCAACACCTGACATAAAGTGATCACCAACGCCCACAGACATCCGCAACTCCAGAGTTCTAACAGATGTTATCAAGTTAATGTTAATAATCTAATCATCAAAATTGCAAACCACTCGTATTACCATTTCATTAAAAGATAATCACTGCCCGAAGTTCCACTGCCGAAGTTACTTCGCAACTCGAAGTGAAAAACTCCGCGCACACACAATTTGGTAGTCGGATGTTTGTGTGTCAATGTTTAACTTGCGCTAATAACTTGTAAATATGTTTACCGGCAGGGAAATTGGGAAAGCGCGGTGGCTTTTTTGGGAATCCAAATAATATGTATTAAAGTATAGAGTATATGGTTGGTAGGCATTCTGTCATGACCCTCGAAGTGACGGGTCCGATTTCAGGTCGGACACTGGTGGCTTGCTCCTTTAGAGTACTAGGGCCAGGGATCAGGAGGGGAATTTGTCCTCATTGCACGGTTCCACGTCGTAGTAGGGGCTGTTCAGAGGCAGCCGGACAGTCCCTAAGGAGGAGAAGTCTGGCCTTTTCACCGAGGCCAGCCTGTCGCTGGAGGGACCCTGTTGCTTAGGCATCCGGGATCCACCAATTACAGCGGCTGAAGGGGTTTAGTCGACATTGCACCTCCAAGTGTCGAGTCCGTAGGTAGGTGTCATAAATAGATATATTCTCTTGCGTTAAAAAAAGCAGATTCCATCATTCCTTCATGATATTTCCAAAGAAGTAAATCTTAGGCAGGTAAACACATCGAAGCGGTACTAGTATAAGTGTAGAATATTGATTTTTAACGCGAATATCAAAAAAACCTTTAGAACGCTAGACTTATCAATAATTGAACAAAGCATTTCCATTATTTTCCAGACGTTTCCGAGCGCACGTCACTCAAGACAGCAATGCTGCAGTTTGCTTTTCTATTAAATGTAATTTTAGTTTGTCAGTTGTCTTGTTGTTTTATATGAGACTAGTTGCGCACCGCTGTTTCACCCGCGTTAGTTTCGATCACATGGAAATATCGAGAAGAAATAGATGTTGGCGGATCCTCAGACCTACCTAATATGCACGCAAAATTTCACGTGAATCGGTCGATCCGTATCGGAGAAGTATGGCAACAATAGAATTGTGACACGAGAGTTTTATATACCCAGTCTAGCCAAAAAAAAAATTTTTTATTCCAAATGCCATTTATTATTTTTACAGTGTGTTAGTTTAATACACAAATATAAAACAATGAAAATATAAAAAACTTATTCGAAGTTGTCTCCATTGCAATACAGTCCTTTAAACGTTGAGGCCAGTTATCAATATAAGCACGAACTCTTTCCATGGGGAAATTCTTCTCTGCCAATCGTAGGGATTGTTTTAGAGACTCCCAATTATCATGGCGTTTAGAGGAAGCCGTACTCTCTAAAACTGATCACAAATCATAATCCAGCGGATTAAGATCGGGACTAGACGACGGCCAGTCTTCAGCTCTGATAAAGTTCGAGACTTTCGCTTCCAACCAAGACTGCGTGGACCGAGCTTTATGACCCGGCGCAGTCTTGCTGGAAGGACCATACTTGGTTATTGAACATGGTGTTATTAAGGGGCTTAACTACCTTCTCATGAATGGTATCTAATGGTAATACAATTCTGCCGATGTTTTGATACCTTTTCGCAAAAATATGACTCAGTCACTCCTTCATAGCTAACACCCCACCAAACCATAACTGAATTCAGATAATGCTCACGTTGCACTCTATCACTAATTGGGAAGCTTCCTTAGAGCTTTGAGTATAAATATGGACTATTTTCTGTTAAAATATTGCTTTGTAAACAAACTTTTCTGTGACCCTTTACATACCGATTTTACAACCCTATTCATCTTTAATTTATCAGTTAAGAAATGACCAGTGCGTATCTCATAGGCTGCAAGTCTTAAGTCATCTCTTAAAATACGCGACATGGTTCTAGGTGCTATCCTTATTTCTTGAGATAAAATATTTTGCTTTCGGACAGGATTTCTTCTAATTATTTCCCTTACTGCTTTGACCACCTTTTTCGTACGAACACTACGTGGCCAGATCTTTCTCTGTCACAAACAAAGGAAGTCTCATTGTACCTATTAATAGCCCGGTAACACAAACATTTGACTAATTCCAAGTATAAGGACAGATTTAAAAATTGCATTTGGCTCCATACCTATTTTGTGTAATGCAATCACAGCAAATCTGTTCTTTTTATCACCCCACTTTTTAATATCGTAAAATATTGTACAATGTATTAGCGCTAAAATGAGAAGACACAATCGTATAAAAATTACAGTTTCCAAATTCAAATGTGATGTTTTTTATTTTTTATTTTAACAGCATTTATGGCCAACTAAGTATATAGAGATGATTTTCTTTTAAACACTGTAAGAAAAATACTAATACCTTTATTAATTAAAAAGCCAATTAGAGAAAAATGTTCTAGAACGCGCGAAGCGCTTTATTTCTAAGTAACAACTTAGAAATAAAGCGCTTAGCTGCATTTAAGAGCGGTTTATAGCTCAGGGCGTCTATACACGTGTAGAGGGCTGAAGCGCTCTGCGCTTAGCGAAGCCATTACGGCATAAGGCGAGTGGCTAATGTAATGACGTACTACGTCTTATTTATAACGATTAAATAAACTGACATCCAATTGAAAAATATATTTCAAAATACCTACACAGAGCCGCACAAGCCCTTCAGATTATTTTATGAACATACACATCTAAATGCGTTCGAAACGATTTGCCCCCTTCTGTCCCAGTCGAGTTATATTTAATACAATCATACAGATAATATTAATATTTTTTTTGAGATCGAATACCTACATCTCATATAAAATAACTTCATTAATAACTGGTAATTATTGGAAAATATGTTGTCATGGTAACGTGTAATGTTATGTGGCCGGTCGATACGCTATATTTTTGCCCTACAATAGTGTACTTCAAGTCAAGATACCGACTGCAGCATTATATATGTCACCGTAACATTGTAAAAAACCAAAAAAAATAACTCGGAAGCTTGTAAACTGTCGAAAAATTGTGAACTGTACGAACCATTCACAATTTAACGCAGTATTTTTCGTTAGTTTATGATCTTCCCTGAGAAAACTGTAAAATTGTGAACGAAAGAATAAAGTTCACAATCTAACTGATTTGACCCGTAAAATTGTGAACCGTTCCCGATTGGTCGGTTTAGCAATAGTTTGTGCTGTTGCGTAGAGATGTCAGAGTCCCAAACTCGGGCCGGTTAGGTTAGAAGGTAAAGCCTTCGTAGTTATTTTTTTTATTTGCACTCTGAACACTTATTATTTATTAAACCTAATGAATGACAGCTAAATTGGGCGGGCGCGCGCCACATTAGGCCAATCAGCGCGCTCCACACGTCATTAGGCCAATAAGCGCATCCATCCCTATCATGTATGATGTCAGTTTACAATTTTACGGTTTGCTGGTAAATAAAAGTAGTCAAAATCCGTCCAGTAGTTTTTGCGTGTGCGTCGCACAAGACGCAGACAGATGACCTCTACAGTTTTATTACATATATAGATATATAGATATAGATATACTAGATAACAGGGTGATAATCAGTAGGTATAGGTAATTAAATTTTCTGTATCTCCCAAACTAGGCAGAAGCTTTTACCTTGAGAGATGATGTGCTTAATTTAGCCGTCATTTATATACAGTACATTCAT
>LUGF01043728.1:67876-85768 GCA_001625245.1 Calycopis cecrops
CCACCTCCATGGGCTACCGGCTACTTACACACCGCACGAAACGCGACAGCACAGCTATCACTTTACACTTTATATCTTCAAAACTAAAATATTTATATTGCTAATAATTCCGTCTTACCTTGGGGCGTCACTGAAAATCGGTGTGGAGAACCTAAATTCTCCGTTTTATGCCGAGTGACGTGCTTTCAGTGCTCCACACATTGCATCACTGTGCATGCATAATATGTAACAAGGACTTAAATTGTTTTTTTGTTTAATAAGTATTTAAATTGTCCTTTTTTTTATCTTTTTGTTTTATGTATTTTGTCTGTTGTTGTTTTATGGAGCATTGAATAAATTTATTTCTATTTCTATTTCTAATAGCGAAAAATCGTAAATGGTAATGGTTATTGATGCTCAATGCCTCAATGAGCTTTTTTTTAGTTGCACCTGACCCGCCTACATGTTCTAAACATAGAGTACTATATTTCATTGCAGTATACTATGTGAAATAATAATAATAAAAAATATTAAATTTCATCCAACTGCCCGGCAGACCGTGTACCAATGTGGCCGAATTGTCAACCCTATACTTTACCTACGATATTGGAGATATCGATTGCAGCGTCATCTGCCGGGCTGATTTGTGAATCTAAACCATTCTTAAATCCCCTTCAACATACACAAAAAATTACGTCAAAACCGGTTCAGTCGTTTAGGAGTTCAGTGACACAAACACGCACACAAGTAATATATGTATATTGATGTATACAGTATGATAGATACACAAATATAGATACATAAAATGAAATTACTTTACATGAAGCCTGCCGAATAGAGTTTAGCGATGATCATATTACTGTATGAAGGTAGATTAATGTGGATTAACCAAGATTAATGACGAAGGCCTGATGAAATCAGGGTGGGAGATGAATTGGTCAATTATTAAGCGGCAGGATAACAAATTTTAATAAGCTTTTCTATGAAACACAATTAATATTTTGAAAAACAGTTTCAAAATTTGAATGTGCCCAGTGTCCCTCTCACTTTAATGTCTTTATGATTCTTCATTAATAACTTTATCTTGGTAATAAATAAACTTCAATAAGTAGTACTCATTTAGCTACTTTATTGGTCAGTAATTCGGGCGGTAAAATTTCGTCCGAGTACTGTGTAGCGGCCTCATTGGTCTCGAGAAGATCGTCCAATTCGCCAGTAGATGCTGCATCCAAAAAGACTGAGCCACATATTAGCCAGCTACTTATTCAACTCTTATACGAAGAGAAAATGAACGGCATCGTGAGCTACATGAAAGAAATAGCGACAATGTAACCTAACGTTAAAATACATGAAGTTTATCATAGTTTATGTATTTTATATGTTGATGTACCTTCGTAGGTACGGAGCGAGATCAGCACTGTGTGTGACACGGACAGCTGATACGACATATTTACGGTATAAATATGCTTATTTAATGGTAAATTGCATCTAATTACTTATTAATATCATCCTTGACGAAATTTAGCTACGATGACCATTTCTATGGTGACTAGACATGGACCGTCTATGCCCTTATTTCCCTATTCACGTGGGACGATGGTGGGACACGAGAATCAGGGTCGAAGGCTCAATGCACTACAATCACGGGGCTGTAAATCTGACTTCTAATAACAAAGTAGAAATGGAACATGCACAGCAATATTTTGAACCAAAGGTTGGGTAAGTTCTGGGATTCGAACCCGGGACCACAATCCACCAACACGACACCACCGGGGTAGTAGACTATCATATTTCCGGCACGTAACGAAGCCCGACAATTTTCATTTACATTTCACAAAACTGCGATTGTCCAAACATCGACCAAATTTGCGGTGTGCTATTTCACCGGACAAACAATTCAGGTGTATTATTTACACCTAAATGTCAAACTGCACGGTTGAATAGCCCCAGTGAAGTGCGCCGGGAGGTTTATTTTGTGAAATAGGAGCTGATGGTGGCCGCCTGTTGGCCTGGACACCATTTGATAGTGGGAGGGAGCTCACTCTAGAATTTCTAGTGTTTAAACATGTAACTCTGTGTACATGTATTTAGGATAGATTATGAGCCTATTTACGAAATCAAAAAGATTACTTGTATAATATTTGGGTGATATTATGAAAGAAAGAATAGCGTTATTTGTATTTGTGTTATATACATTTTACCTGACTATCTAATCTGCTTTAAGTATCACAGGTCCCCACTTAGTATTCACCAGCACTGGTCTTCCGTTGGGGCCATTAGGTATAATATATGATTGGGACCACACTGAAATAATTCACCTTCTTCGCTGTCAATCGAGATTTCAGTACGAATAATACACAAGATATCAGTAAGTGTGAAATAATTAAAGGAACTAATATTAGATTATTATAAGATTACTAGCAGTGCCCCGCGGTTTCACACGCGTAACTTTCGATCCCGTAGGAATATCGGGATGAAAAATAGATGTTAGCCGATTCTCAGACCTACTCAATATGCTCACAAAATTTCATGAGAATCGGTCAAGCCGTTTCGGAGGAGTATGGCAACGAAAACTGTGACACGAGAATTTTTTATATTAGACTAGCTGCGCCCCGCAGTTTCACCCGCGTAACTTTAGATCCCTTGGGAATATCGGGATGAAAAATAGATGTTGGCCGATTCTCAGACCTACTCAATATGCTCACAAAATTTCATGAGTAACGGTCAAGCCGTTTCGGAGGAGTGTGGCAACGAAAACTGTGACACGAGAATTTTTTTATATTAGACTAGCTGCGCCCCGCGGTTTCACCCGCGTAACTTTCGATCCCGTGGGAATATCGGGATGAAAAATAGATGTTGGCCGATTCTCAGACCTACTCAATATGCTCACAAAATTTCATGAGAATCGGTCAAGCCGTTTCGGAGGAGTATGGCAACGAACAATGTGACACGAGAATTTTATTATATGTAAGATTATTTACTACAATAAAATATAGACAGTACGAGTTGTGACTGGTGGTTCGTCGTATGATAATGTGGCTGTACAAAAACAGCCATGGAGAAAAACAATTGCTCTTGGCTTTTCCTGAGTTCTTTCTGAATAATGAATACAGAACTTATTAACATTACGTTAATAATCCATTCTCTCCATCCAATCCATTTTTGAGAATAAGTTGGTTACATAAAATTCATATCGACAAAACGAATTTGAAAATAATATTTTCCCGTCGAATGAAATGTCGAGAACCAAAAGCAGGTTCAGGTTACCTTATGGTGATATGACCGGAACTCTTATTACAATCAAAACAATATGAATATTTATTTCAGTGTGCTTAATTGGTTGAAAGTACCGCAAAGTACCACCACCTTTGTCGCTTATAAGTACCACGGCAGATTGCAGACGCACTGGGCCGAGAGGTACCTCCCGCATGGTACTGCCTCAAAGTTACTTATGCTATCGCGTTTTGAGGAAGGATCAATCATGAAGGTCGGCCAAATATGAAGCGGACTCGCACACCGACGGTACTTTTGAGAACATTGACAAACGTAAACAAATTTCCCTTTGGGTACGAAACCCTAAAGACGAGACTTTTGAATGTCTGGGATGTTTATTTCTTGGAATGCGTAAGAACGCTAAGAAAGAATTTTTGAAAATTTATAATGATATAAAAATATAATTCGTATGGATACGAAAATTTGTATGAAAAATGGATACTTATGCCATTAGTTTTCTAGATACATGTATCCAAACACACAGTCGTAATTGGGTTAATCGGTTATTGAATCCACTGTTTAATAATTGTGGCAGATGAGAGCGAGAATAAATACCTAAAATCTGACCACTAGGTGGCGCGGTGGTAAGATAGCTTGGCAAGCGGAGCGTGTCGCGCCAGGGGTCGCGGGTTCGTTCCCGCCCAGGTCGTGGATGCTTATATTATATTCGTCTCATTTATCGAGGGTTTTCAATAAAAAAATAACGAAGTTTCTTCACAGTTTTTTGGAAAAGGGGCGGAAACGCCCTACAGGAAACCCGGTAAGCACGGGCTTTTTGATTTAAATTTTGAGTTATACACATAAATATTATAGCGCGGACCTTCTTGTACTTGCTATGTTTCTATCGCTGTCAAATTATTTTTTGTTTCACATAATCTTAATAACAGTAACAATTATTGTATAGTAGAACTAGCTGTGCCCCGCGGTTTCACTCGCGTTAAATTTCTAAGAAATCCATATAAACTTCAACACCCTATTTCACCCCTTAGGGGTTGAATTTCTAAAAATCCTTTCTTAGCGGATGCCTACGTCATAACATCTAACTGCATGCCAAATTTCAGCTTGTTATATAGTAGAATAATATGGCAGATGTTGCACAACATATCGTTCTAAGACCGCTAATATAAAAGAAAATAAGTGATATTTCGGGAAAGTAAAAAAACATTTTTACTTTACTTACATCTAGCAGCTGGTTTGAATAACATTAATACAATTTAAACAACAACATCATTGTACAAAAAATTTATGTATGTTTTATGGGAGAGAATCCTCGTATTTAAATCGAAGGATGTTTTTTTCTCTAGTCGAATGTTGTGTATAAAATATTTTTGTCAAAACTGACGTCGGCGGTGTTCGAGCTGTGGTGACGATATAATTAATTATGAGGTCTACGGGTCAAAAGTATCAAAACATAATCGCTGGACCCAAAAAACGCAACTCACCTATTACCATGACTTCCCCATGACACACGCACACACATTCAACATTTACATGTAGTTGTTGGTACAACACAAACAATTACAACTCTGCATTTTACATAAACAATGTAAATTCCTGATTAGTGAACTTTTGTGAACAATAAAAATAAAATCAATAATTATCTGAGCTTTTTTTATGTCGTATTCGTAAATAACGTCATAATATTTGAAAAAAATTTGGTAAAACCAAATGTGCATGCCTTAAGCACTCGTGTCATATGTATGTTATTTAAATTAGATACTCATGATAACATATACGTTTTTCACCAAAAATTGCTTTTTTTATTTTTAATTTTTAAATAGTTTTATGGTAAACTTGAATCTTAAAGAAAATAAGTTATTTTATATTTATTAGACATCATAATGTAAAAAAATAAAAACTGCTTCAGATAAAAGCGATTATTACCAATATAAATTACATAATTTTAGTCGAGAAACGTTGGTAAATTAAAATTATTAAACGTTAGACTAATAAAATTGTGCTGGCAGCTTATATGAATGACGCAATTAAAACTTAACCATAAAGAATGTCTCTTACCATAATGTTTTAAGTGCGCGAACGCGATTTATTCAATTATACACTCTAACGTTGTGAAAATAAAGTCTCAAGTGGCTTTACTCTCAGAGCTCACTGTTGACACATTTTTGACGTTTACTCTGTGTATTTGTATACTAGGCTGCCTAAGTTGTAATTTTTTTACTTTCAACAGTACACATTTGATTTTTTACAATAAAAGGAATAATAATTGAGTTATGGTTTTCTAATCAGTTCGTCACAATAGATTTACGGACCTATTGAAATAAAATTTAAATCGATTAGTTATGTTTTTCAAAAGTTATGGTGATTACAGCGAGAATGTTATATGTTTTTCATAGATTTTTTTCTGAAAAATTCATTTTTTTATCTAAATTGTGGGTTGGATTGCTGTTTATTGTTTAGAAAAATGACCATTGATGTTTTCTTTTATTGTGGTATGAAGGCCAACCTACTTTAAGCACTATATTATTATTTATTTAAAATAAAACTCTGACCGAACCCAGTTTTTGATTTTTAGGCGAGAGTAGAGCATACCTACGCTCGCGCTTAAGGCATGCAATTCAAACAATTCAAAACCAAACACCATGTAACATGTTGTATTTGAACGAGAACGGACCAATTCTTTCAACATATTTTAATGCATAATTAATTAAATAAAACTTTATTTTCTGGAGACGACTGGTACAAGCTAACTGATATTACAATTGACAAAGTTCGCATGTTCATTATTCTTTAATGTAAAAACTAGAGAACTTGGCTGAAATTTGCCATACATAAAAACAAGCTCGGATAATCTACAAATTCCTTTTATGCCGGAAAATAAATTATTTCCTTAGGTACAGTTTACGTAAGTGACATAAACGATAAAAAATAGAATAAGACGTAACAAACTTAGTTTCACCTTATTTTAGTTTTCATCAATTCAATCACTCATAGAAAAGCTTAAGCAATCGCTTTTTCCAGCTTTAAAAGCGTACACAAACATAGCATTTTTATTATTCATAATCATATTAACTTACCACGATATAAGAACAAATCCTCACCGCACAAGTTAGAGTTCACAAAAGTCACGACACGCAAAAGTTTTACCCCTTACTTGGCAGCTGACTGCTAGGAGCGCACCCACCCTCTACCGCGGCCCGAGGCGCACTGACTTACAGGGACTCCCAGCTTTCAATACCGTAGTATAACCCTGCACAATGGAAACTCTTTCAGCGGGGTAATGGCGACCTGCGTTGGAGTGCTCCTCGAAAGGGGCGGGTTATAATTGAAACCTGATTGACGGGAAAATGTTATTTGCAAATCCTGTCCGTGTAGATTTTACCTGCGGACTTTTCTCACATACGCAGTGATTTTAAGGTCGCTTTTTAACCGAAGTGTATGGAATCATTCATACCATCAATAAAAATGGATCATTACATTGTAAAGTTGATATTAACATTAGCATTGCAGTAAATATTATGTGTTTTGGGGGATGTCACGTTAGGGAATTTTCTGATTATAGACCAATAGTACTGCCTACAAACTCTCTACACCCTGTTTTTAAGAGCACTTTAAAATCCGACAAATTATATTACACAGGGGTCCTCTCAAAGCAGATTTTTCAAATTTTGGAAATTTGATTTTTAACAACAACAAAATTATAAGTCACTCGCTTTTGGATTTATTAAATATTAATACAGTATCAAGTTGAATGTTGAATACACCGATCTGAAAATTGACGTTTTTTGTGTACGTCGGAGACGTAAAAAACTTAGGGGGCAAACGAGCAGTCGGTAACTTGGTTTAACCAAGGCCTTGACGATGGAACCCCGGGTGCAGATGCATTGGCGGCCTTTCAAAGAAAAATAATCTCTTTCCACCATTACCACACCAACATTTTCACGCTAAAAAGTGCATTTTAGTTTTCTAAAATGGACACATGATATGGAAATTCATAACTGTTAAATAATTCCAGCTCATTAATTAGTAGTTAATAAGCTCGCAATAGCTAACTGCAGTTACCGCACCGGTCTGTTTAATGTTTAACAGTTTGACGTTTTGTTAAAAACAACACAACGGTGCTCCATGCTGGTGGGAGGAGGGCTCTACTGACTCTACGTCTGTGGGCGTGAGTAGTCACGGATCAGACTGCTCGTTTTCCCTCTTATACTATAAAAAAACTATATTAACGTCATAATAATTACCATCAATAATGAGGTAAGTGTCGGATACAGGGCAAAAGATATTTTACTTTATTTTATTTTATTTATTCGGAAAACAAACATATGAAATTTAACAAACATGAAACTATACACCAATTAAATGTTTTCACATATACGTTGCTATGTAATAAGTTACTCGTCTTAATTAGTTAGATTTAAGTATAAATAAAAATTAATAGAATACACTATAGGTAGTATTTAAAAAAAACAGCTACATCTACTAATTGCTATGATATAACATGTTTAAGAGCCATCAAACCATAAGTCCGCCATAGTATTTTTGAAATCCCGTGTTGAAGAGGTAAACAAATCTAGATAATTCAAGCACTCCCTGCCTCCCTCTCAAAGTAAAAGTTGTTCTTTAGAAAAACTTGAATTAAAGTCAGCAATTGGCTTCTTTCACCCAATACACATATTTGGACTGTACCTCAGGGATTCAATAGTCTATTTTCATTACTACCGACGAACATGGACATCCTCACAGAAGACTTTCCTCCTACTTCCTCCATGAGCCACCGGATACACCGCACGAGACTGTCCGTACTTGTGTCCCAATTCGGCCACAATAATATTCCCCTACTCCGGGAATCGAACCGCCTCCCCGCCAGCCACAGCGGCAAACGTAAAGAATGTAATAACTCAGGCACTAATACAACTTTATTACGTTCACATTTCGCCGGAATGCCGCTGCGAATACTTGCTAATATTATTACATGGGCGGGCTCCGGAATTGGCGTAATACGAAAAAAGTGAGCGTCATAACTTCTATAGGAATATACGGCTTGACTGACTTATGGTGTGTGGTATGGTGGTCGAGGGTTCGAATCCCGAGTCAGGAAGTTGCCGGTGTCGCACCGTGCCTCGAGGAGCACGTTAAGTCGGTCCTGCGTCTGAATATATGGGAGAATATATGGGTATTAGGGATGATCGATGTTAGAAAAAAATCGATATTTCATCATCTTGTCCCATTTGATTAATTGTATAATTAAAATGTATTTAGCTGCAGTATAATCTAGAACTAACATTGAAATAATAATAGCTAGAGAAAGCGAGATATACTTATACGGAACTATGTTAGAAAAAGGGACAGAAATATTATTTTATGTCTTTATCATAGTTTCGGTTTTATGAAAAAGCTCTATAATGTTCACATGTTGAAATATTTTTCTCTTAACATCGATGTTCCGATATTATTCTCATCGTGTTTCGATGTTTTTGAGAACTTACCATCGATGTAAAAAATATCGATGTTTTTCTAACATCGATGAATATCGATCATCCGTAATGGCTATAGAATTCGCGCTGCACTATTTGGTAGTCTCTATAGAGACGACCTCCGTAGCCGAACTTCAACAAGGTGGATTTTTTTATAGTAACCCTTATACTGTTTAAAAAATCCAAACGTACCGCATATAGAATGTTATGGTGTAGCATGGGAGAGAGACGCCATCGCCTTATGGTCTTTTTTATGGTATAGGTGGGCAAACGAGCAGTCTGATTTTCATGACTACCGCCGCCCATAGACATCCGCACAAAGGTTATACAGATGTGTTCCCCTCCTTCCTCCTCCTGGTCGGCTACTTACACACCGCACGAAACGCGACAGCACAGCTGTCACTTTACGGCTGTATCGTGTACGGAGAGCCACCTCCCCGGTCGTGCCGGCCCAATTCTGCTACACACATGCATGCAGCGTTCTTTCCGCGTCCTCTTCTCATCTTCCCGTAATTCGGCTAGTCCAGGACTATATTTAGCCTCCAGAAAATAGATAAAATTGGATAATAAATCTAGATCTTCAATTAAATATATGAATCGTGTAATAAGATATTTAACTATGATATGCTTTGTAATGAAGTTGGAAGCTTGGGAAAGATATGTTTTGATTCTGTTCGAAATTAATACTTAGTCCTAATTGAATACATCCTAATCTGATCCTAGGATTAGTAGTGATATATTATACAAGTGGAGCCGTCCCTTTTAGTTGGGCGTCAAACATGAAAAATGTTCAAACGTAATAAAATATGGCCCAAGTTATCATTAGCTCATGCTCCAGAAGTTTAGAAGTACATTCGTTGCAAACAAACGAAAATTTATATTTTCTTTGTATATTAATATTTTTTATGGTAAGGGGGGCAAACTAGCAGTCGGAGCCATTTTCATGACTAGCGACGCCCAAAGATACTATATATGATATACAGATGCGCTGCCCTCCTTTCTTCTCCCACCTCCATGGGTCACCGGGTACTTACATGTATCTTTATTCCGGTGTCGAGTAAGCGAGAGGTGCCTCCCCGGTCGTTCCGGTCCAATTCGACTGTGTGCATGCGTGGCACTACCGCTTACTGGTCTCGCCTGCTAGCCAGAGCACTCTATATCCGGTATGTTTGGGAAACAACAAGCGTGCAGTAAAACATTCGTCTGGTCTGCTCTGGTGACTGTTTACGTCGCCGGGAGTCGAACCCGCGCCCGCCATGTGCGTCACTATTTATACTTTGTTTATCTTCGCAGGTAACAACTTTATTTCAAACGTTTGTTTTCCTATGAAGCTGTTACTAAAGTAACGACTGCCAGATATATCTTTGTAAATGGTACAGTATTGACGATCAAAAGAGAATTGTCTAATACTATTTGAATAAACGATTTAGATTTTGAATTCAGCCATCACTTACAAAAGTATGATTAGGTACCCAATAACAATTTTTTTTACAGTTTTTTTTCCGGCGTTTTAGACGTTTTATAGCTGCTCACGCGAGGGGATTAATAATTATATTACAGTTGTTCCGATTTATTACTTTATTGGGAAAACAAACAGCGATGCAATATATAACAATTTGAACTGTGTACAAAACAATAAACCATTTGTGCGTTTACACATGGTTTGCTAGATAAATGCAAAAGTTTGAACTAAACTGAGATATACCTATATCTATAATTGCTCGCATTAAAGTCCTTCTGAACACTTTAATACTAATAGGAGCTTTAGAATCGCGCCAAACTAGCGCCTTCTCTTGATTTCTCTTAGATTTGTTGAAGTGTTAAATAAATCAAAATCTAATTCTGGAATTTAAATTCTAATTATTCTAACACTTCTAAAACTGGAACTTAATTTATTAATTTATTTCGAGGTTCTGATGAAAAAATGTTTCTTCTGTAATTAATACTACTTAGAGGAGTATAGAAAATGGTTGGAATTCTTACGGATCTAAAATGGATTTTTAAATATATTTTAGATAATAATAGTGGTGAATCGATTTTGTTTTGAGCAATTTTTACTAAAGTAACAATATCAGCTGTACGACGTCTCCCAAACAAAATGGCTCCAACTGCTCGTTTGTCATCCTAAAAACAAAAAATATAACATAATATTATGTTAATGTTGAGGACGATAAGGCTCAGGTCCCACTAGTCCGACTGCGGCCGGCGCGGTGGCGGCAGAGCCTTACACGCCCCATTTCATTCACGTGTGGTGCAAGCGACGAGAGATTCACTATTTTGATATTTGCTAGAGGTATTTACAAAAAGTTAGCAATTTCGGTTATCAATGTAAGTATGAGTATTCTAAAAATTATATGTACCTATTGGACGTATTATTATTAAGATGGTATCATATTATAATTTTATTTTCGAAAGACATTTTATGAACTCGCATGCTACTTAATGTATGTAGCACGCAAAAAGGATTAAGGAACTTCATTCCAAAAAAATATGTGAACTCTCTTTGTGACATGATTGTAAAGGTCTTCATAATACATAATTAAATTCCTAAATTAATATCTTTTAACTCGCTTGTGACTCGCCCCAGCGCCGCGGTCGTATATCGACACACACTCAACACCAGTTGTATCAAATTGAATATTACTCATTATATTTGGACATTTAACGATATCCGCGCGGTTTGATTTATCCGCCCGCCCAACATAATATAATATATAAATATATGTATCCGCCCGCCCAACATATAATATATAAATATATGTACCCGACATATAATATTATCAGACATCATCACAACGGGCAGTTCGGCTAGATGCATGCCTGCAACGTGGTAGTACCTCTTACTAAAATTACTTAGCCGATATTCCCTCCATATTGGAACCCAAGATACAGTAAGTACATAGAATCAACTGAAAAAATTCACAGAAAGTTCACCAAAAGCTTTCACTCTATTAGAAAGACGCAGAGAACATTAATGTCAGATTTCTCTTTTAAAATATTGAATAATTTATTTGATTCCCAGTACTTGCTGAGTAAAATCATGTATAAGTAATTTTCAGTCCCGACTCGTAGAATAAATTATGCCAAAAATTGTTATATTGTTAGAACTTGGGACAAGTATAATAGATATTATCACCACATTGATTTATTTCGTAATAAACATAACAAATACGTACCTTTAGTTTAAAAATGTAAATAATGAATATCCTTTATAGTTTGACATCAACATCTTTTTTTTAACTTTCTATCATGTACCATGCGTACCTACATTACTACATTTTGTTAGCATCCTTGCACGTAGTAGTTTTCAACTTCACTTCCTGTTTAACTTATTGACGTAAGAACTAATGTATTTGTGTTACTAGCTCTACATTTTAAAAGCCATTGGTATTAACATTCTTGTGTAACTATATATGGTGTATTTAATACAATACATACTACATAAATAAGGTTTGTTTTCTTTTCCTAAAGTTCTTTGACAGGGGTCCGCGGAGTTTTTAAATTCTGAAAAGGGGGTCCGTCACTGCAAAAAGTTTAAGAAACCCTGGGCTAGAGCGAGTTACACAAACCACAAGAAACTATCACCAGGTTGTATTTTGTGATTGCGGGTTTCACTGGTCGAGTCGAATTGCCCTCCCTTCTAAGTACGGGAGTGAGGTAATGGAGAGTGTACTTGTGTACACACGTCCTGCGGAAGCTAGGCTCTACACAGCTGACCGTCATAGGCGAAATTTGACCAGTAGGACATACTTTTGTGGTATAGGGGGGCAAACGAACAGTCGGAGACATTTTCAAGACTACCGACGCCCACAAACATCTGCATAGAGGCTATACAGATGCGCTGGCCTCCTTTCTCGTCCCATCTCCATGGGCCACCGGCTACTTAGACACCGCACGAAACGCGGCAACACAGCAGTCACTTTACGCCGGTCTCGTGTAAGCGAGAGGCACCTCCCCGAACGCGGCCCAATTCTGCTGCATGCATGCAGTGTGGCACTACCTCTTACTAACACCCGTTTCAAAATAAGATTGGTAACGGCGTGATACTCATGACACCTGTCCACGCCCGCATCCGCAAGCCGTCTCCTTATCTGCTACTCGCACGAATTTTACTCACGCACGCATAAATAAATAATGCGTTACGAAAGCTTTCAGCCTGCTATTTATTTAGGGCCCTGCCCTTCCCTGCCCTTCCTGCCCTCCTGCGAACCCTGGTAATGGACGCTTATCAATAAACTATTATATTCCAGGGAAACGATTCATCTTCCTGTAAGAGCTTTCGTCGCATTGCACCTCCAATGGACTGGCGCGAGTACCTCTCGCTGTGATAAGACAGTCGTCAGTGATAAAAGAACAAAACGCTGTTGGAGGTTAAGAAAATAGACCTCTATTGTCTTAACACTGCACTGTATAAACCAGAGTAGACCAGGACCAGCTGTCATGTCAGCGGCGCTGCTATTGCTGCATTGCACCTCGTCAAGCCATCATCACGTCACACGGGCGTCAAGGGAAAGCTAGTCTGTCGCGTTTTAGGCGGCTTGTCAAAGTAATTTTTCTACCTACTACTAGAAGACTCTACTAAAAGACTCCAACTTAAAGGCCGGCAACGCGTCTGCAAGACACCTAGTTTTGCGGATGTCTATGGGCGGCGGTAGTCACTAACCACCTGATCGATTGCCCCAAATATTAAAAAAAAAAACTTTCCAGGTGTCATCTGACTCAATAAACAAAGTAACTATAACTCCAGTTGTACTAACCGCACGCACAGCCGGGTGGCGGCGCTAGTTGCCGGAGCCGTCACCCCGCGATATCAGTAATAGCTCCGTGTCCCGCGCCGGCTGTGACGGACAGACAAATAAAAAGACGGGATAAAAGCGGCGGGTAAACCCGGGGGCACACGGCTAGCTCTGTAGATAACATAACATGATATGAGTTTTCGTCGAGTAACACTAAATAGTACTCGATGAAGTCCGTTAGGTTCGCTGCTGTGGAAAATAGGTTTCTCGTTGTTTTTTTCTTTTGATGATTTGATGGCTTATTTGAATAGAAAAGATAAAATTATCCGTCTCTGAGTCATTAACAATTTTCGATATCAAACTGGTCGTTATATCGAACTCCAACCGACTAGTCACACGGCAACTTCACCTAGGACCTACCCAACAGTACGTACTAGAGGCGTAGTTAGACTCATTGGATATAGGCTAGTACGTAAACGTGTTTTATCGGACTCAACACACTCCCACGGGTACTTCTGTATCGCCAAGATTGAGAGAAAAAAAACTGTCGTCCCGGTGATAAAAGCGTCTTCGTACCTACAAAAATTCAATGAGGAGATAGGAAAAGTAAGTCCAAAAGGAGAAGGAGAAGAACCCCACTACCTGTGTGATGTATTTTGTGACGAACTTTTTATTCCTATCACCTGATTGGCACGATGAAGCTCTGGACACAGAGATGAGAAATAATGGGGAGAGGCATTTGCTCAACAATGGGACACAACATGGGGCTTAATATAATAAAAATAACATAACCTTGCCAAAGCTATTGGTCTAGTGAAACTCAATTTATTAAATTAAGCAATTTGGATACATAATTTAATACAGTTAGTTTTAATTAACTAGCCAGCTAGATTTAGGACTTTTTAAAAATGTATTTCTTAGACTATTATTCAAAGGTAAAAAAAATACTTAAACAGACTAATCCGCAGGGCATCGCTAGTCCCTTGCAGATTTATCTCTAATTATTATTATTATAACGATCCTTCCTGTCGCAATAGGATTAACACAACACATCGCCTCCACTGTTGCGCGGTGTGCCCCCGCCCTTACGCCGAGCGCGTCATTTCTCTTGATCTCACGCGGACGGAAGATGGAACTATCAGTTAGCGTAGCTACGTGATAAATAATAATAGCCGCGGTAAACAACGACGGCTGTTTATCAAAGTCCGGCCCGACCTTGTGTGGGGTACGAAATATCACCTGGCCCAGCGAATCTTGCTCGTTTCTTAGTAGGTCATTTAGAAACTGAATAATTCTTTCTTAAATATTTATTTTTAGTTTCAAAACATACGTTTTCAAAACGGCACGAGGTGAATGACCCCGGCCGGTTATGTCGTCGATCAGCTGCGATACAGCGTGTACGAAGTGAGAAAAAACTTTATAAATTTCCTGTGGCTTAACTATTGCTCCGATCGATCTGATTTTTGTTGTGTAGCCTGGAAATGATACACTAAATATGTGCTTTTATTTAATGCCTCTCGCTTGTATCAACCTTGCATATCTATGGCAGTCTATGGGCGAGGCCGCCGTCCAACAGTGGGGATCCGGGTGATGTTGATGATGATGATATACAATGTTATTTTTTGGTCACCGGTCAAATTTTAAAATAGGAAAGTAAATATCATTTCAAGGGTGTGTTTTAAATTTTATCGTCTAATTGTAATATTTTATTAAATAAAAATCGATTTGAAATGGTCCTTAAAAATACATCGAATTGTTGTTCTTACACGAAATGGATCGACTTCAAGGTCAGTGACGTCGGCCTACCGTGAGTCGCGAGTGTGATGCACGTGATGACCAAGAAATATGTTTTACAGCTTGGGACAAACTAATTGTATCTAGTTATTTTTTTTTTATTTTTTATTTCATAAATCGAATATATTATTGATTCTAAACCAAACCTGAAAATTTGACCGGTGACTAAAAAATAACCCTGAATGTGAATAGTTAAAATATTTTCTAGCTTGTTTTCTTTAGCGTGTGTTTTAGCAAATAATGTGTATTATCTAATGCCCCCGAAAGGCCACCGGAAATCTCCTAAAAATAGCCAAAATTCATAGCCGACTTTCCTCAAGCCCGTAAATAGCTTCGCGTACAAATAATACGCCTTGCCCCTGACCCTCCTTCCATCACAACACGACCGCCCAGCCGTCCCACCTGTGACCTTAAGAAATAGTAAGAGATAGTGCCACACTGCATGCCTGCATGCAGCCGAATTGAGCCGGCACGACCGGGGAGGTACCTCTCGCTTACACGACACCGGCGTAAAGTGACAGCTGTGTTGTCGCGTTGCGTGCGGTGTGTAAGTAGCCAGTAGCCCCCGGAGGTGGCAGGAGAAAGGAGGGCAGCGCATCTGTATAGCTTCTATGCGGATGTATATGGGCGTCGGTAGTCATGAAAATGGCTCCGATTACTTGTTTGCCCCCCCTATACCATATTATGAAAAAAAAATAGTGGCACCAGAGGCATTATAAAACGAACGATAACCGGGGGAATACAATAGTTTAATAAAAAAGTCCGCCGCCGAAATAAAGTCGCGGAATTTACGGAGGACGTCGAATCCGCCAGATCTGGACGCCGGGGAAAGTATTCCAATCTCATGTAGATTCGCTAAATGCCTGTGGTCCTGTCGGCCCCCGACTGTTGGCCCCCAACTATCGGGCGGGAGCCGCCCCCTTCATTTCCTTCGAGTCCAAATAAATGCCTACACTTGTGGCCCCAGTGACGGCGGACATTTTTTAATATATTTTTTTTATATTGCTTTTTTTAATATTTTCACTAAGAGGGTATGATCGCTTAACGATTACATCGCTCGATAGGTTCCTCATGAAATCCTCCTTAATTCATTTTATCTACATATATATGTTCAAAATTGTATGTATCCTATATAAAAAATAAGTAACTTTTTATAAAATTGTAAATATTATTTAATATAACTTGTATATTTTCAATTTATGAATAAACTAGCTGCAGCCCGTCACCCGCATAAATTTCGATCCCGTGGAAAATCATCCCATGACATCCCATAGGAACATTTTTTCGGGATAAAAACTATCCTGTGTTAATTCAAGTTACCTACTCTCCATGTGCCTGCCAAATTTCATGTAAATCGGTTCAGCAGTTTTTGCGTGAAAGTGTAACAAACAAACAAACATACAAGCTTTCGCATTTATAATGTTAATAAGATATTATGAAAAATCGAGCCCTATTTCATTTTATTCTATTTATTGTAATTGAATTTGTTGCCTGTCTTAATAAATTCACTAATGCTAAGAATCTCACGCACCGATGAAGAAAATGCTTTTCTCGTAAGTTAAATATAAGAAATACTAATATGTTTTATGTTAATTTTTTGATTGAGATTGAATTAATAAATATTTCAAGCGCATGTGTTAGTAAAATAAGACATGTATTGTCAATCCCTTCGAAATATTCGGAATTTTTTCCACTATCTACCTACTAGTATCTACTCAAAACAACGTGTGGAACGTTCTTCTGACTTATTCATCGTCATCATCAAACGTTTAATATCCCCAAAGTCTTCTAAAATTTCACTTTAAAAATCAAAAGTCTTATGGTTCACAAAATACATGACATTGAACTTAATGTACATGTGGGAAAAATTTTACTTTTTTGTAATAATTTATAACTTTACTAGCTTCCTCCCGCTGCTTCGCCCGCGTGGATTTCAGACTTCAAAAATTAGAAATATTATACATATAAACTTTCCTTTTGAATCGCTATATCTATTAAAAACACCCCATCTAAATCTGTTGCGTAATTTTAAAGATCTAAGCATTCAGACACACAGACGGCGGAGAGCGACTTTGTTTTGTACTATATACATATATACATATTCATATATCTTATTTGTCGGGTCTTGGTGTCGGTGAGGGCGTATCCAAAAACAAACTCACAAATAACAACACATCAAAATACGTTAAGCTTAAACATCCGCTCCCGCTACCAGTGGGGCCGCGCCGCCCGACGAACCTTCAATTTCCTTTCCCACTGTATAATATTGAATTGCTTTTCGCTGAACATAATACAACACTTACATCGTGTGTGAAATTCAACTGAATATTTCTTTCTGTTTATTGTTAGCGCTCGGTGATACCCTCGAACACGGCCATTTTGTTTTTCAATTGCAATGTAAACTGTTGTGGTTTTACACATTTGTACATTCCTTTTAAATCAACGGTAAGAGGTAGGGCCTCGCTGCATTGGAGACGAGTTCGGCCGGCATGATCGGGGCCCTCTGACACGAGACTGGAGTAAAGTGACAGCTGCGCTGTTGTTTCGTGTGGTAAGTATCCGGTGGCCCATGGATGGAGGAGGAAGGACGGCAACGCATCTTTACAGCCTTACGTGGATGTCCATGGGTGTCGGTAGAAAAATGACCCCGACTGCTCGTTTGCCCCAAAAAAAAA
>LUGF01043728.1:87515-98264 GCA_001625245.1 Calycopis cecrops
TTTATTGTAATTGAATTTGTTGCTTGTCTTAATAAATTCACTGATGCTAAGAATCTCACGCGCCTATAAATAAAATGCTTTTCTCGTAAGTTAAATATAAGAAATATTAATATGTTTTATGTTAATTTTTATATTGTTTTAGATTATCTTTCAACCATTGAAGATTGAATTAATACATATTTCAAACGCATGTATTAGTAAATATAAATATCTGTGGATTCGGAATTTTCTCCACTATCTACCTACCTACCTACCTACTCAAAACAACGTGGTGAACGTTCTTCTGACTTATTCATCATCATCATCAAACGTTTAATATCCCCGAAGTCTTCTAAAATTTCACTTTAAAAACCAAAAGTCTTATGGTTCACAAAATATTATATATTGAATAAATGAAATATATTGAACTTAATGTACGAGTGGGAAAAATTGTACTTTTTTGTAATAACTTATAACTTTACTGGCTTCCGCCCGCAGCTTCGCACGCGTGAATTTCGGACTTCAAAAATTTGAGTTATTATACATATAAACTTTCCTCTTGAATCGCTATATCTATTAAAAACACCCCATCTAAATCTGTTGCGTAATTTTAAAGATCTAAGCATTCGGACACACAGACGGCGGAGAGCGACTTTGTTTTGTACTATGTAGTGATATACATATTCATATATCTTATTTGTCGGGTTTTGGTGTCGGTGAGGGCGTATCCAAAAACAAACTCACAAATAACAACACATCAAAATACGTTGAACTTAAACATCCGCTCCCGCTACCAGTGGGGCCGCGCCGCCCGACGAACCTTCAATTTCCTTTCCCACTGTATAATATTGAATTGCTTTTCGCTGAACATAATACAACACTTACATCGTGTGTGAAATTCAACTGAATATTTCTTTCTGTTTATTGTTAGCACTCGGTGATACCCTCGAACACGGCCATTTTGTTTTTCAATTGCACTGTAAACTGTTGTGGTTTTACACATTTGTACATTCCGTTTAACTCAACGGTACGAGGTAGTGCCGCGCTGCATTGGAGATGGATTCGGCGGGCATGATCGGGGACCTCTGACACGAGACTGGAGTAAAGTGACAGCTGCGCTGTTGTTTCGTGTGGTAAGTATCCGGTGGCCCATGGATGGAGGAGGAAGGAGAGCAACGCATCTTTACAGCCTTACGTGGATGTCCATGGGTGTCGATTGAAAAATGACCTCGACTGCTCGTTAGCCCCAAAAAAAAAGAAACAGAAGACTTCACCGCCTCTCTGTCCGTTGGTAGATGTATAAATAAGTGATAGCGTCTCTACTGCCTTGGAATTTTATCATAGCAAAGTTATATTAAATGAGAACGTATGCTGCTGAGAAAAACAGGTTGAATATCCCAAAGTAATGATATCTTAGAGTAAATCACGCCCGAACACTTATACGTGACTGGTCCAGAGGGGTCTTGGGTGTCTATAATCTCTCTCATTTTTTAAATAACAGATGAATAACACTACAGTACAAGTATATTTTATTTCTGCTAATATTTACAATGCCACCGAAAAGCTTCTGAATCTTCAAAGTTCGTGAAAGCGTCTAGAGGCCCAACTGCTAGAAGTTCAGACTGTAAGTAACATTTAAGTCCCTTGAACATCAGGCTCTATATCCCTCGATCCCGAGAAGAAGCTTTATGAACTGCGCTCAAGGGATTAAAAGCCATAAAACATATTTAGGGCTACGTACCAAAAGGGTGAAGACGGGATCCCATTACAGAGACGACAGTTATCCGTGGGAGAAGGGACACGCATCGCAAGTCGGTAGTCATGAAAATGGCTCCTACTGCTCGTTTGCCCTCTATACTATAAAAAAGGTAGTGCCACGCTGAAGAGCAAAATGGGCCGGTGTGTCGTCGGAAGTAGCGTCCGCTTGCACAATACCACCGGCGTAAAGTCACGAGTTTCGTGCGGTGTGTAAGTATCTGGTGGCCCATGGATGACGGAGGAGGAAGAAGGGCAACACAGTATAGCCTTATGCAGATGTCTATGGGTGTCGGTAGTAAGGAAATGACCCCTAGGAAGAAGTAGTGCCATGCTGCATAGGAGGAGGTAGTGCCATGCATGGTGCATGACACTACGTCCTCCTATGCAACGGACGGCCGGCACGACCGGGGAAGTATCTCTCGCTCACTCGATACCGGCGTAAAGTGACAGCGTCGCTGTCGCGTTTCGTGCGGTTTGTGAGTAGCCGGTGGCCCATTGAGGGGGAGGGGGGATGGAGGGCATCGCATCTGCGTAACAATCATGCGAATGTCCATGAGCGTCGGTAGTCATTAATGCACCGATTGCTCGTTTGCCCCCTTATGTTATAAAAAAATCTGTCACTGATTTCATTATTATCAGCCCGAATCGCTTCTGTCCCACCTGTCTTTCCATGACGCCAAGATGGCCGATTATCCGTGTTCCAAAAAACCTAGTCCTTCATAAAGCTGCGATTGCTCATTTGCCCCCTTATGCTGTAAAAAAAAATAAAAAAATACTGCTCGTTAAGCCCTCTCTAATGTGAAATATTCTCCAACGCCAGTCTGTCCAGAGTCTACAATTGAAGATGTATCAGATGATGTATTTTTGTAGCTGAACAAGAAATGCCAAGGTTCGTTAGCGGCGGCTAGACGACCTGAGAGACTGACGACCTGGTCACAGCGAGCTGTGCTGATGATGATGATGATGATGAAGTTTGTGAACTAACAAGGAGCGACGCAACTCCTACTCGAACCCTCGGTGTGCAATACCTACTCGCACTTCTTGACTTCTCGGAACCTATCGAGTACTAACACAACATCAGCACAATTCCCTGCTAAATTCTCCACACCCGGTGTTAAGGAGTATTACCTGCTCCCACTATTTTCTTCTGATTAAATTTGTTGCGGTCCTACAGTTTTGGCTTTTCCCTCGGGCTACCCGAGATCATCTGTGTTGTAATTATATTTGACTACAATTCTTACCAACACATTGCCTACTTTCTTCTGCTACTACATCACCGAATATAAACATACCCGCAGCGTGGGCTAGTATATCAGCCGAACCGTGATTACTGTGAAAAACTTTAGTAAACAGTCGACTAATGTCCCGCCGGCACGCCACCCCGCATTAAATCTTTTACCGGGAACTACAGAACTTCGATATGTTACGTATTGCTTGAATACCAGAAATTGTGCTTTGTGAAGGACTAGGTTTTTAGGAACACGGATAATCGGCCGTCTTGGCTTTTTAAAGACAGATGGGACAGAAGCGATTCGGACTGATAATAATGAAACAAGCGACAGAATTTTTTTTTATAGCATAAGTGGTCAAACGAGCAATCGGAGCATTAATGACTACCGACGCCCATGGACATTCGCATGATTGTTACGTAGATGCGTTGCCCTCCTATCATCCCCAAATGGGCCACCGGCTACTCACAAGCAGCACGAAACGCGACAGCGACGCTGTCACTTTACGCCGGTATTAAAATGAGCGTGAGGTACTTCCCCGGTCGTGCCGGCCCAATTCCGTTGCATAGGATGTAGTGTCATGCACCATGCATGGCACTACCTCTTCATAAACATGAGATGCGTACGAGGAGGTACACGAGGTTTCGATGACGAACGACAACATAAATGCATAACTGCTATGTAGTTGGGCCGCCCTGCCCGCTTCCCCTACAAAGGCCTAGAAATTCTTAAACCGCACGAATCGCGACTCTAGAACGCAAAACTTGAAAAACCTGCCCAGGTCCTGCCGGCTACACTCCGCCGCCGCACACCTCACTAGTCGCAAAACGCTACTACTTCTGCAATAGGCGTATTTCTATCATAAAACAAATTCATATATTTTAATCTAAGTTATTAATGAACTCATTAAATAAAATCCAAAAATATATTCTATTCCCGGTAATCTAAATAAAAGCACAAAGACAAACCGTTACCTGAAAGTTAACATTTTAAACAGTTATCCTATAACCGTGCGTTAAACCATGTTAACTCTAAACTAATTAACCTATTTTCGTTTGGCATGTTTATAACCTATTAATATTAACGAATTAGTTAAATCCAAATGTGTTTTGTGTTGAACCGTCGTCGATGCGTGCGACGGGCGAGTCGGGGATCATTACTTATCAGGCTTAAAAATAATTAAAAACCCAGTGTGTGTGTGTGTGTGTGTGTGTGTGTGTACATGCAATGTCACTTATCTATATGTATAAAACTCAAACGTGACATAGCCATCTATCAACGCACAGCCCAAACCACTGGACGGATCAAGCTGAAATTTGGCATTCAGGTAGATGTTATGACGTAGGCATCCCCTAAGAAAGAATTTTTAGAAACACAACCCCTAAGGGGGTGAAATGGGGGGTTGAAGTTTATATGGATTTCTTCGAAAATGAATGCGGGTGAAACCGCGAGGCACAGCTAGTATAAGCTAAATCTGATACCTCTTAGCTACAAACACGTCATGAGCTACAAGCAATACCCAAAATATACATATAGATAAATACATGTTTGCCGATACAAATAGAGTACTACAATACAGGTATTTTCCATGCGGTTTGGAAGTTTCTGTTGGCAAACTGAAGAAGAGGACGGATGGACAATAAGTCTGACACATTTTGCTGTCATCAAAAGTTGGAGCAGAAACACTGGCTGGTCGTTTCCCCCAGACTAATTAAGAAACTACCACTTTTTAAACGTCCATAATTTTAACTACCACCGGTTCAACCCTAGCCCTGTCCTTGAAGAACCAGCGAAACAAACTCAGCGGGCCTCATGAGGAAGTGTGTATAAAAATTTGACAAAAGCCAGAAATATTATTTGGTCGGAAATCCACCATTTTGAATGGCGTCCTTGTGAGCGTCTCCACCGTGGAGTCGAAGTTCGCGTGTTTTAGTGAACACGTACATGCGAGGTTTGGAGAGGGCTCCAACTAACTGATATTACTGTAAGAAGGTCAACGGATTAACTCAATGTACATTTGAGTATGCCTGACCCAGCTATAATCTAGATTATCTAGGAGAAAGTTAATTAAAGACGAATTCTGTCAAGACAAAATTAAGTTTTCAGCTTTTTTCTCTTTTTTTATTGATGTTGATGATCATCACAAAGAGGCCTCTTAAACCTACACCCGGAATCACAAGTCCCGGGGCTACTCGGGGTTACTTCCTCTGCCACACGATGGACCCGGCACCCGCACGGTGAATCCATGGAATGCTAAGAAGTTCGTCTCAAAACGAGAAATTGGAGTATTTTCTCATAATCGGGAGGAGAGGAATATTCTGAGGTACTCCGGTCGATCTCCCACCCCAATGGGCCACCGGAAACTTACAAACCACACGAAACTATAGTTGTAGAACAGCAGAGTAAGACGTAGTGCCACACTGCATACTTGCATGCAGCCGAATTGGGCCGGCACGACCGGGTAGGCACCTCTCGCTTACACGAGACTGGCGTAAAGAGACAGCTGTGCTGTCGCGTTTCGTGCAGTGTATAAGTAGCCGGTGGACCATGGAAGAAGGAGGAGGAAGGAGCGCAGCGCATCTGTATAACCTCTATGCGAATGTTTGTGGGCGTCGGTAGTCATGAAATTGGCTCCAACTGCTCGTTTGCCCCCATATATCATTAAAAAAAAAAAAAAAAAAAGGCTGTCCCTTTGTAGTGGTGTCATGTGAGCATGAGGTCGTGCCGGCGTGGCACTACCTTACTAAGCTTGGTGTTGTGCAATTTAAATATTTTGAGGAAATTAGTATGGGGCATTTCAGAAAATGGAATAGAGAAAAGCAACTGCATTTTGAATAATATTGAATGCACACATCTTCACGCACGTTTCGTAACATGATAGGATCCTTATAGATTTGTCTTGCCTCCACATTCATCATTAATTGCATTTAAAATAAAATTCTATATAAGAATACGCCGGTTGCGATGTCTAATACCACAAAACTACATCAGGTATATCATACACGTACCTACCAACCTCCCGGGCTATTTCTGTACTATAATTATTATAAGTTGATAAATTGTTTATCATTTATAATATGCAAATGTATTTGTAATTTCAAATTTTTTACTTTTACATTTCATCACATCACAAGGCCCGCTGAGTTTGTTTCGCCGGTTCTTCTAAGGGCAGGGCTAGGGCTGAAAAGATGAAATTGTGTAACTTTTGTGATTCTATTTTAAATAAAACCTTTTTCATTTTCAATTTCATTTTCATTGTCGATTTTAATAAAACTCCTCAACCTTTTGCACAAAAAGAATACACCTTTACGACATTTTAACTATAAAAAGATATTGTAAATGAGAGGTACCTCTTAGACAGGTCCAATTCATCTGAAGTTAGCACAGCACTGTCTCTTACTTAATAAAATCCCTGAACCACATTTATGGCGTTCGATGTCGATCTTCGATCATGATGATATAACCAATAATTGTCAGCGACTTGACGGAATAGAATATCAGTAAGTTAATAAAACATCGTCGCAGCCCCGGGCTGGCGGGGTGGGACGAGGGAATTGATTTAAATTAGACTCGGCTGTAAAACTTCCACTTGCGTCCTTGAATACAAATGTTGTTTTAATTTTTGCGCGCGGCCACTAAAATTGGGTGTCTTGTGCGAACTTCACCGGTAGGTGTTTTTTAAATCCCTATCGAAACCAACCCAAATAATATGGTTCCTTCTACTTCTTAGAAATTATGAAATAAGGGTTTTTTTTCTAGCTGTAATACTTTTAGAAATCATTTCTCTACAGCCAGTTGTGTTGATGCTGCTATGTTGCGGTCTGTCGTCATCCTCTAGACTCCAGGCTCTAGGCGATCTTCTTCTTTTTCCCCACCAGGAAGTTTGTCCAGGTAACTCGGCTCGCGATCTTTATGTCGAGGTTTTCAGTATTGATATCACTAGATCACTGCGGTCTGCAGCAGGTATACAGATCATCCGTCTCCAATTCTCTCCATTTTCCCGTTCATGGTAGCGAATTGTCTACGTCTCCACTACATAAACAAATAAAGAATACTGTCTAAAGGAAGTCTCTTCTTGGTTCTGACAGAGATTTTACTGTTTTGTCAGAAGAGGGATAGCTTAGCGCAGGGTCTGGATAAAGGCGTAAGTGACAGCTGTGCTGTAAGTATCTGGTGGCAAGGAGGTGTAACCTCTATGCGGATGTCTATAGGCGTCGGTAGTCATGAAAACTGCTCCAACTGCTCGTTTGCCCCGTTATATTAGGTATTTAATAAATCCTCATCAGCTATCATGGTCCCTCGGTCCCCTCCCGCCTCCTCTAAGCGTGCGCGCCGTTCTCGTGGCCCCACCTGATACTATTTATCGTGGCAGCGTTCGCGGAACGTACATTGGCGTGTCGTGACTGACGACTTGATGCAATTCCCTTTTTACTGTCGGTAATACTGTTACAGCCATTCGTCTGCACACCAACGTCTGCCGATCAGCCGCTCTGCGCCCACGACGCGTTTTCTCCGAATAGGCTGGCAATGGAGGAAATGACGTCTGATCATTTTCAGACTTTTTTCCGTCGTTGTTTTTGCTTTTTGAAAGTAAATAGTGTAAGGATCGTGCTGTGGCACTTTGGATCCTGCCCCGTTTGGGAACTGGCGTAAAGATGTGTGTGTCTGTGTGTGTGTGTGTGTTTTTTATGGATGATAAGACCAGATGTGCTCATTTAGCCTCATCATCCTTTTGCCAGCACGAATGTATAAAAGGTGTCCATAAAAGTATTAAGCCCGGGCCACATTTGCAGGATAGTAAAGTTTTGATTGGCTAGACACAAGTACGTAGCAAGAGGGTGAATTGTGATTGGCCGCTCCACTTATCTGGCGCCGCTCTGAAGAGTTTGCTAACGTTCTTGGTGCACTGGAAATGTTCAAGAAAATTGCGCGGAAAATTATGGAATTTAAGAAAACTTAATGATTTTGTTGGTGGTTTCCACTATATTTAATATTAGTTGACCCGACAGCCGTTGTCTTGTGAAAATATGTTGTCATGGTAACGTGTAATGTTATGTGGCCGAATTGTCAATCCGCTATTTTGCCCTACAATTAGGGTTGCCAACCGTCCCGCCATACGCGGGACGTCCCGCTTCTGAGCCCCTATTCAATACGTCCCGCTTAGGATGTGTGCGGGACGCTAATTGTCCCGCTTTTCGACCGCCCATAACCGGCCGACCCAATAATAGGCCACGCAAAAAATAGCTATTTAGATTAAGATGTTCTTGACAAAGTGTTATTATTTTACTCATTACAAAACAAAATACTAATACAATAATCGGTATTGTAGGTCACAACCTAAAAAAAAGCTCATTTTTTTTATGGTACAGGTGGGCAAACGAGCAGTCGCAGCCACTTTCATGACTACCGACGCCCACAAATATCAGTATAGAGACTATACAGATGAGCTGCCCTCCTTTCTCCTCCGACCTCCCCGGGCCACTTACACCACACGAAACGCTACAGCACAGCTGTCACTTTACGCAGGTCTCGTGTAAGCGAGAGGTACCTCCCCGGTCGTGCCGGCCCAATTCGACTGCATGCAAGCATGCAGTGTAGTGTGGCACTACCTCTTTCCAAAATTCAATTCAAAATACATATATGACAAAAAAATCATCAAAATCCGTCTAGTAGTTTTTGCGTGAAAGCTGCACAAGACAGACAGAATGACGTCTTAGTTTTATTGTATGTATAGATTGTAAATGTGTAAATGTAACCCTTCGTGAATCGTAACTCATATATTTTGACAGTTGACAGTTGGCAATGACAATTTTTATTGGGGCGTTTGGGGCAAATTGAAGGGGGTGATTTTAGCAATGCGCGCGCAAAAGGACCCCAAGAACCGACAGATAAGACAAAAACATGAACAAAATTTAAAATAACACGACTGAATTCAGTTAGCAGTAGTGACTATGCGGGTATTAATAACGTCAAGCACGTTTTAAGATATTAGTTACACTAATACTTATATTTTCGTTATCTGGTCTAGTTCTCGCGTTAGGCTACCAACACCCATAGACATCCGCATAGAGGTTATACAGATGCGCTGCCCTCCTTCCTCCTCCCAACATAACGTGGTGTCATTAGCCGTTCAGAATACACGTCCAAAATATACTGTTTTATTTATTAGCTTCACTTACATTTTTAGTAGGTATGAAAATAATTACACGCTATAAAATGTATTCTTTTAAGTACTAGCTGAGCCCTGCGGTTTCACCCTCGTAAATTTCGATCCCGCGGAAAATTGAAAATCATCCCGTGACATTTCATAAGAACATTTTTTCAGGATAAAAACTATCCTGTGTTATTCTAAGTTACTCTCTGTGTTTTTTTTTTCAAATTTCATGAAAATCGTTTCAGCAGTTTGTGAGCGAAGTGAAGAAGTAACAAACAAACAAATATACAAACTTGATATGTATGTATACTGGTACCTGCGAGTTTGTTCGTGTAGTGTAGTAATATTACAATCAAAGTGATTTGTTATTGTTTGCTTGTTGTGTGCCGAAATTCAGATTTCCCGTAAGAATGAGTGATTTTACCGCAGTAAAGTGTTTTTGATGTTGACCTGCTTAGGTACACCACAAAAGTTTCATTCGAATCCGTTCAGTAGTTTCAGAGATTAGACCGGACAAACAGACAAACAAAAAAAAAATAAAAAAACATTGAAAAGTGTTACTATTTTATCATCGCTCCCAATTACAATTAGAATCACAAAAACTATTAATGACATCTCTCTCAAACCAATTTTCGTTGATAGTTTTCCCTGAGATCTACAACATATTATATATTTTTTATATTTCTCACTCTCTTAATTTAAAAGTTAAAGGGGGGAGGGGCCACAAATTTTTCCACTTTGGAAGCAGCTATCTTTCAAACAATGTATTTTGACGGAAAATGGTTTTAGTAACCTTAATATCATTATTAAAGACCATTTTAATCAACAGACATCCCTCACATACATATTGGACGAAAAAAAAATATTTTTAGATTGAGTTCAATGTGAATAGCGGTTCACAGAACACTTTATGTGTGTTGTGACTATGATTTGTGAACCGCTACAAAGTTTCAACTACGAAAGCCCAATAGTTTCGGAAAAAAATGACATTCGGACGGGCGAATTTATAAGGGTTCCGATTTTAGCTATTTGGCAACAGAACCCTAACAAGAGGAAACTATTTTAGTTGATTTTAATCTTTGGATTACAGTATTTTCTTAGTGAAAAGAAGTTATACTGTTTAAGATTTATTATTATTATTATGTAATAACTTAATATTTATAAGTGGATGCAAAAATTCAACATAAGTAGCCCTCATCATACCTGATACCTGTCATTGCCGCCTGCATTTTGTGTGGATGATGTTAAATGTAAGTTATCAAACTACGAAAAACAAGTCTGTCGGAGGTATTTTTTTATAGTATAGGGAGGCAAACGAGCAGTCGGAGACATTTTCATGACTACCGCCGCATAAACACTGTTTAGTAAGAGGTAGTGCCACACTGCATGCTTGCATGCAGCCGAATTGGGCCGGCACGACCGGGGAGGTACCTCTCGCTTACATGAGACCGGCGTGAAGTGACAGGTGTGTTGTCGCGTTTCGTGCGGTGTAAGTAGCCGGTGGCATATAGAAGTAGAAGGAGAAAGGAGGGCAGCGCATCTGTGTAGTTTCTATATGGATGTCTATGGGCGTCGGTAGTCATAAAAATATCTCCGACTGCTCGTTTGCCCCCCCCCCCATACCATTAA
>LUGF01043772.1:2881-21153 GCA_001625245.1 Calycopis cecrops
AATTATGGGTAGTGATTTGCATTTTAATTTCTCGTCTTTAAACGTAAGACCACAGTTCTAATTTGTAAACATTTGACATTAAGCAAATATACTGTGCAAGTACATTTGTACCGACTGCAATAACTAGGTAAATCTAATACATACTTGATTGATTCAGTTTCTCTTACGAATATTTATCATCCTCCACATTTAACATGTTCTAGTAAACGTATTTAGATGGTTGATTAATATTTCAATAAAACTTTCTTACATTAAATTGTATCACGATTGTTGTACAAGTGGTACAGTAATAATAATGAAGCGTACACTTTTTAATAGGGCTTTGGCCCAACTGTCGTTCCCACCGCTGCTACTCCTGTGTCGCCAGGATCGACAGCGGCAACCACACTTGACCCTTTGATATGATCGCAGTGAGCCCGAGGGAAAAGCTAAATCTGTCTTGGGACCCGCAACGAATTTAATCAGAATAAAGTAGGAGGAGTAGGAAGAAATTCCAATTTCCAATTTGAGGTGTACACTTAAAGAGTATGTTAACCTTTACCTCTGTTAAGTACCGTAAGGACTTGTGTTATGCTCGATTCCTCTCCTGACCTCTTCAGTGGGTCACTGGATACGTATAGTAATAATAACAATCTGATTGCAGTCACAAAGCTCAGCTGTCGATCCTAGTCCTTACGAAACTAGTTCCTAGGTTTAGTTAACATGCTCATGGATCGTAAATAATTTGAGTTCGTCCACGGTTATCTTTTCATAGTTCGTTAAACTACAATTAACTCCAAAACTCAGAGTAATAAGGGCGAAAGTTTCAAGAATTTCTTCTGTATTATAAAATGTATAAAATCGCGGATAGAAAGAAGTTTTAACGACGCCTTTAAAGATCGAATGGAAAAGCGAACTTCCTCAATAAAATAGAGGATCACCAACTTTTTTCTAAATGTGCTACTTGTAATTAATTATTTATTATTCGATTGTGACTACAGTAGAAGGGTACTCAGGTTAGTAACCTGAGTACACCTATTTACAGTACACCTATTTACTTAGACTAAATATGGTAATGAATTAATGCGTGAAAGATATTGGCGCTGAGATAATATTCGATATTAACAGTGAAAACTATCAGTGCCCCGAGGTTTCACGAACGTAAATATTATATCAAAAGGAATTAAAATTTGAATTGAATTATAAAAAAAATAAGTTCAACTTTTTTGACATTAAGATAATCAATTTGTAGTGTTTAACACACAAGTGTTTAACACACAAGTGTTTAACTATTGTATGCGGGCCGTAAGTAAAATAACAGTCTTATGCATTTCGTATTAAGATATTAGTTTTCTGCAGAATTTCGTTCAATATAATATATAATCTGGTACAGATTTTAGTTATCTTTTTTCGCGCAAATCTTTAAAAAATGCATGGGACGTGTATGTTACGTGCATAGCTGGTTTCACTGGTCCGTGTTGATTAGCGGTCGAGACAATGTCGAGAGGATATTACGTTACAAAGGGATTAAGGACTTATGAAAAAAATTCGACTTCTATGTGTACGTGTAGGTACGTTGCAGTGCTAAAACTTGGTTGCTAAGTTTCATAAATTAAATGAATAAAATAAGACACCTACGCCATCTTTCAACCCTGTTTTTACCCGCAGAAAGTCATTTCCCAACAAATTTAAGAAGTTCGAACACGATATGATTGCGTTATTTTAATACAAGCTGCGCCTCTCGGTTTAAACCGCGTAAATTTCGATCCCGTGGATATATCGAGATGAAAAATAGAAAATCATCCCATGGCATCCCATAGCCACATTTTTTCGGGACAAACACTATCCTGTGTTAATAAAAGTCACTCTCTATGTGAGTGCCAAATTACATGAAAATGGGTTCAGCAGTTTTTGCGTGAAGGAGTAACAGACAAACAAACATACAAATAGGCGCAGCGCAGACGACACACTTTTTGTGCGAACGAGTCTGCGGCGCACAAAAAGTCTGCATGGCGCGCAAAAAGTCGGTCGCGGATTTTTCACAGACTCAACGCACACGACGCACATCTTCGAACATTCTGTTTATCATGATACTCTGCCTTTGAAGTATCATAAATTGCTGGTCTATTTTGTATTTGTTGTATTAATATAGTTACATCGACCTCTGGCGCCAGGATCGCGTGCGTTACGTCCATTCCGATGGCCGACTAAAGTGCGTTAGCGCGCGTTGAAGCAAACGTTAAATTTTTTTCACACACTTTTTGTGCGGAGCGGCCGGCGCGGTGCGGTCTGCCCGCACAAAAGCGCACGGATTTTATGTGCGCCGGACTTTTTGCGCGTCGTGTGCGTTACTGCATATAATTGCATAGGTTCTATTTTCACAGACTAAAAAGTGCGTCACGGATAGTCTGTCGTCTGCGCTGCGCCTAAACAAACAAACATACAAACTTTCGCATTTATAATATTTGTAGGATTGATTCCACACATGTAAAGTACTTTTAACAACCAGCTCATCCATAGAACAATTCTAAATCTATGACCTCATCATATAGTAATATTGCAATGTCATCCAATTTATATTATTAGGCATGAACAGTTTCAGTAGGTACTCAGGAATTGGCGTATAGCGACAGCTGTGCTGTCGCGTTTTCAGCCCATGGAGATGGGAGGAGAAAAGAGGCCAGCGCCTCTATATAGCCTCTATGCGGATATCTATGGGCCTCGGTCATGAAAATGGCTCCGACTGCTCGTTTGCCCCCCCAAAAAAAATACCTTGCAAGATGATATTTCAGACATACATCGGGACTGGGTGAAGTTAAATAAAAGCTTGTAACATTATCATTACATAGTATAAAATAAAACCCGCTTTTCGTCTGTGTCTGTATGCTTATATGTATACTTAAAATTACGCAACCGATGTTGATGGGATTTTTTAGATTAGACAGAGTGATTCAAAAAGAAGGTTTATATGTATAATAACTCAATTTTTGCAGTCGGAAATCCACGCGGGCGAAGCTGCGGGCGAAAGCTTGTACGGTATAAAAACACTGTACATATTCAGAGTAATTAATTGCGAAAACTTTAATAAAAAAAAAACATAAGCTAGGTAATTAAGTGAATGCGCCGAGTGTAGGTGACTTGACATTTTTTGTTTTATTGCGCCGGGAGAAGATTAAATCTTTTCATGTGATCTAGATTCGAGGCTTAATATTAAATTATGTAGTTCATATGACTCCTAGCTGCGCTCCGCGGTTTCACCCCAGTAAGTTTCTATTTCGTGGATCGTGGTGGATGAATATCGAGATGAAAAACAGCCGATTCTCACATCTACACGATATACACAGAAAATTTCATGAGAATCGGTCGAGCCGTTTCGTATGGGTATGGTAATTAACATTGTGACCGAGAATTTTATATATACCTATATGTTACCGCAAATGTAAGAAATCTCGGAATTGTATACATTCTTCACCTTTATAATTTCCTTTATTTAACAGGCAATAAGATTATTTTAATAAATTCTCGTATAGCGTTACTTTAGGTATACTATTATTACAATCTCTGTAGAAATTATTAAAAAGTTTTTCTCGTTATCTAATAAATGTAAAAAACACAACTTTGTAATCCACACAAAATTAAAAGCGACTGCGCACAATACAAAGATAAAAGTATAATCATAAACAAAAATGTTTGCACATTCCAGTATATTCGGTTTAAGCGCATCATAATACGTAGCTCTTATGAATAAAAACGGTTACCAACTTTCTGATATTTGCTGGGACTTGTTAATTTTAAATTGAAAAATTTATCATAGTCTTTATTAAGATACGCGATTCAAAACTAATAATTATTTTCTATTTGTCCCCATGTTTGCCCATTTGTCCACGTTTTTTTTTGTTTAACAAAAAAACCTAAAGATCATGTTCCGTTAATTTAGCCTAATGAATACCGACAAATGTAGAATTCGAATTTTAATGATAAAAAAAATGCAGAGTCACTACAAGTTGGCAGCATCTTCGGGAGGGAGATTACGCCTGCCTTTAATATGTCCCGCTAAGTTGGATACTACTTTTTAAAAAAAATATATATATTATATAGCAATGGTTGTCTAAGACTAAAATAAAAGCAACCTTATGTAGTATTTACATGTATAACACTAACCGAGCCAGACGTACGAAATTTTAAAGCAAAACTGGTCACTATGCGCATACTATGAAATTGAACAAAGTGATTTTTATCTTTTAAAACGGTTCTCACATTGAGATTGAAAACGCTTGAAAGTTCATTTCACGGAAATCGGACCGCCACTACCATGATGTGTTCCATTTCTGCAGAAAAAGAGCATCATTAAAATCTGTCGGCTAGATAATGACGTGATAGCGTTTGCTCATTTAGAACGTTTTATTTTCGTATTTGTACCAACTGAGTATCACGTTAGCGCTGTTTTTAATGAACTGATTCTCTCGTTTTGAATGGATTTACAGAGCACCTTTTTATACTTATGTTGAATATGTGATCATCATCATTAGGCTTTATTGATCTACTACTGGACATGACATAGACATATATAATACTTGCCAGATTCCTTGCGGTGATTCTTACCTATATTTGGTAAAAATATATCCATTAGTTTGAAGAATATTAGATTTTTTATTGCGTAGGAGATTTTTAAATTTTATTCGATCTTACAATAAAATATAACCTTTGTCACTTAAAAATAGTTTGACTTTTAGTATATATATATTTTCCAGTAAAACCTAAGATTTACCAACTCTAAAGGGTAAAACTCCGAAATGAAATGAGATCATCTATAGGTATGGAACTTTTACCACCATTCACTTGATAACTCTAAAGTTTTACCTCAGAAGTACGGTAAATGTCGAAAAATAGACACGTTTTAACGTGCTTCGTGGCACAATTTCGAACTCGTGGGCCCGGTTATAATAAATAAATATGTACTAAATGCTGACTAAATGATAATAATTAAAAAGATGAAGTAACAATTACATTAATAAATTAATTGCATTTAATTATTTAATTACAAATGTAGAGATTAGTACTGATGAATAATTTTATTTTTGCTATTATTATATTTTTAATTAACTCGTTACTAGTAAATAAAAATATGAGCATGATTAATTTGAACTATGCAAGGATTAGGCATTATTATAATATGTGAGTAAGAAATTAATATTCATCATTTTAATAATTAAAACGTAATGATAATGTTGATCTAAATGTCTCATGATGATTAAAATACTACCAAAAAAACAAACAACAAAATATTCGTTGTTTTAGTTCTAATACCAATATTTACCAACTACTATTGGTAAAACTTAGCATAATATAGCAAACTCTAGTGGTAAAAGCCCGAAAAATCATATCTTTTGTATTAAATTCGTACATTTACTAGCAGCAGCAGTAGTAAATCCTAGGATTTACCAGTACAGCTTAAGATTTACTAACATACGGGCTTTTACAGTAACATATAAGTATATAGTATAGTACATCCAAATATTACAAGAAAACAACAAACAAAGAAACTTTAAGAACAATCGGAGTCTCTTTATTACTACCGACGCGACGTACTACTCTTACATGCTCTTGAGCCTTTAACGGGTCACTGAAAACTCAAAAAAACTTGAAAGGCGTAAATCTTGATTGATTTACTGTCTGTATTCTTCTCTGTAATCATCAAAATTATTTTTTTCAATTGGCCCATGCAGAAGGGAGGAGGAAGTAGAGCACCGCATCTGCACAGCCTCTATACAGATGTCTATGGCGTCGATAATTATGAAAATGGCTCCGAGTCTTTATTTGCTCAATTATGCTAGGTATAAAAAAATAATGCATGGAGAGTATCAAAAAATCAAATAGATATAAACTGCATTATTATTCTGATCAAAACCGCCTTTTCCTGTTCACTTCGATCCATTCTCGTCCGCTAAATTGCTTCAGACAATCCCGCCCGTTCGGTGTTTGGTATATTTTTTACCGATCCAAATGAAAAATACAAGTCATTATGTTTCGAAAGGTTTTTAAAAGTTACCTTCAATCAATGTTTGAATTTCGAATGGACTCTGAAAATGTTGTTCCTTGAGTATTTTATTTTGATCAATAGTATATTATAATTAAAATCTATTGTTTTTTTTTTCAATGTGTCAATATCGTGGTGTAAGTTATTGTAATCTTTGTGGTGTCCAGAATGGTTACTTAATGGTTTGCTCGGATCAATCAAGCTGAAGTGTGCTGGTTGAATCCAAAAGAGATCGTCCATGGACAGTACTATCTATTCTTTTATTGTCTTTTGTGTCTCAAAAAATTAAATAGTATAGTAAAAGTAAAATCAAAATAATATTTTTAAAATGGATTTAATTAATATTTGTAATGGGGTACTTTGAGTTTTCCCGTAAATACCCACGCCATTTTTATTTTCACCTGTCAAGGAAAATATAAGAATATCCATTTCTTTCACATAACGATTACAAATTGATTATTTTCGACAAATAATACCACTACGGGTTATTTGATTTTTAATTCCCTTATGTCATATTTTTTTTATTGCAGTCAGTTTGTTATTGTTTTTTATTGGATTTTGGAGTTCCGTGAGTCTAGCGTGTGCTACTTAGTTCCACTATTACTGCTACTAACCCATTGGAAGTAACATACTTTTACTATTAGTGTTTCAGCTCTACTTCTCGAAAATATATTTTTAGAAAAATAAAATAAATGCATAACAATTAATCATTGTTTTAATTTATCTAGCTGTTTTTTTATCCACGACCTATGCGTATACAGGGTCTGTCGTAAATAATGGATAACCCATGAACTGGAGTTAGTCCGTGTCTTAAACTATATGAAAAACGTATTTTTTTTCCAGACTTCCTTACCGTATGAAAATGGCTTAGCCTTTTATACTTTTTTATAAATTTCGCTACTTTTTTCATTCATTCTGTTGCCATTTCATCAAATTTAGGTATTTCTTTGTTATTTTTGAAGTATTAGTTTCCTAAAAACGTGTGCTATTAAATTTTAGTAACATTTTAAGTGTTTTTGATGTTAAACATTTTCAAAATCGTCATTTTAAGAATTTTTTTAACAATTTTTTTCTTAATGTCAACTTTTGATAGTTTACTGTGAAAAAAAACGGTATGGTGCTAGAGCTGCCCATGATCTTAATAAACAGTCTAGTATGTGTTGATTCTAAAAAGGTATTTTAATGTGTACTTTACTAGCAATATTAAGTTACAGGAGCGAAATCAATATCAAGGACAGAATTTTAAATTTTTAAGTATTGTTAAAAATGGTTATAAAATTTTGTCATCATGATTTTATTTTATCAAGATACTTTACACAAACAATATGGGGCTGCTCATAAGGAGTTTCAAAAGAAAAACAGATTGTTTTCAGTATAAAAAATATCATAACTCCATAGTAATAAGTGTTCAAATTTAAAATAATTGCTGTGCTCTAACTGTTACATGCGACAGGGTCAAGTTTATTCAAAAAAAAAAGGATCATCAGGTAAAAAAGGCACAAAGACTGCAATACAATTAAAATGAAATGGATTGGCTATGGCTCAGATATGTATTTGGAGTTTTCAATAAATACTTTGCCTGGATTATTGCAAGACGTTCCACAGGAGATAAGAAACGAGATGTGGCTACAAAATGATGGGTGTCCAGCACATTACGCATTTCGTGTAAGACATTTAAATAATACTTATCCAGATAGGTGGATAGGTAGATTGGGTCCAATTTTATGGCCTCCACGTTCGCCAGACCTTACCAGTTAAACTTTTTTTACTGGGGCTGTATAAAGGAAAAAGTGTACAGCAAAGCTGTAAGTTCTGTGGAAGAGTTGCTTGTACGGATACAAGTAGCAGCAAGTAAAATTGAAGAAGCCGGTTGTGTACGTCGGATAAAAAGATCTTTTATTAGGCGATGTAGAGCATGTATTGCTGCCGGCGGAGGGCACTTCGTAAATGCTTGAAGTTATTGTATAAATAATATTATTTTTACTAAAATTAACCTGGTTTTATTCAGAATATCCTTATGAGCGGCCCCATATTGTTTGTGTAAAGTATCTTGATAAAATAAAATCATGATGACAAAATTTTATAACCATTTTTAACAATACTTAAACATTCAAAATTCTGGCCTTGATATTGATTTCGCTCCTGTAACTTAATATTGCTTGTAAAGTACACATTGTAATACCTTTTTAGAATCTACACATACTAGACTATTTATTAAGATCATGGGCAGATCTAGCACCGTACCGTTTTTTTTCACAGTAAACTATCAAAAGTTGACATTAAGAAAAAAATTGTTAAAAAAAATCTTAAAATGACGATTTTGAAAATGTTTAACGTCAAAAACACTTAAAATGTTACTAAAATTTAATATCACACGTTTTTAGGAAACTAATACTACAAAAATAACAAAGAAATACCTAAATTTGATGAAATGGCAACAGAATGAATGAAAAAAGTAGCGAAATTTATAAAAAAGTATAAAAGGCTAAGCCATTTTCATATGGTAAGGAAGTCTGGCAAAAAAATACGTTTTTCTTATAGTTTTAGACACGGACTGACTCCAGTTCACGGGTTATCCATTATTTACGACAGACCCTGTATATACCTACTGAACACTGAGCGGCCTCTCAGATAATTATTGCTTATGAGTTTAATTAAACACTGACACTTGCCACTAACTGGTGCCTTTTGAGGCACCAGTTAGTCACTCTCAATAGTAACTTCATGCTTAAATATCTCGGAAACACGACGACAAAATTTGTCGCAATTCTCTACGAAATATGCCGTCATATCATAGATTACAACTAAGCTTATTTGATAGACATAAAATTAAAAATATCAGTACATTTGTCCATACTGGATGGGCATCCTCCTTTTATAATATAGTTCAGAAATTGTACTAAAAGTGTTAATTTAAAAAGGTCTAAATTTTAAATGACTTGAGTTACTTAGTATTGACTTCTGAAGCTCACATTAAGAAGTTAAGTTTAAGTTAAGATAATATTTTTTATAGTATAAGGGGGTGAACTAGTATTCAGAGTCTTTGGTTAAGAAGTATTTGAAGGAATTGGAAAACAAGAGCTTACGATATTTCCACGCTAGCTTATTAAATAAACTAATAACATTTATCATGATTCCGTAATAATTACCATGTAAACAATTTTCTTGTCAAATATAAACATATTTATTTATTTAATAATATTTGTTTTGTATTATTAGATCGGGAACTTGTGTTGACGTTCACTAACTCTAAGTCTTTTCTAAATTTTCTCTAAGCTATGTTTTATGCCACTCAAAGATGATTTCTGTATTAAATTCCTATGAGTTATTAATACGTAATAATAAATTCCTATAATCATATTCTATATTATAATACCATATAATAAATGCTATTCTAACGAGATATTCATATTTCCAAGTAGATGTTAGACTTAGATAATGTGTGATTTATATCAGAAATTTCGGAGATTCTGGGACGACGTAAATCAAAAGGATACAGAGAGTGGAAACAATATCTAATATCCGTTTCCGGCGAGGAATTCGGGTTACAGGACAGCTATTTTTATCGTAACCGAAAACTTCGTAGAAGGTCGTATTTGATAGTTTTATACATTTTTTATCTATTCGACGTATTAAAAACGTCTTGACATAGAAAAGTGAGTTTGTTTTAAACCACAAAGGTTGCTAGAAATAAATTGTACGACTCGCATTATGACGCGTTTTGTCAAAATCGCACTAAATACTTTTTATTAGTTACTAGTGGACTCGACATATGCTGTCCTGTCATCAATGGTAAATATATTCTTCTGGTAAGTGTATTGTTATGTGGTCGAATTGTCAACCCATTATTTTGCCGTACAATAGTGTATTTGAAGTAGAGATACCTACTGTAGCATTTTATGTGTTGATAAATTATAGCCTATATGTTACCGAGGACTAATACGTATTTAACAAAAAAAAAATCATCAAAATCCGTCCAGTAGTTTTTGTGTGAAAGTCGCACAAGAAATAGACATGAATTAAAGTCAATTTAAAGTTCTGATGAATCATGTACATTTCTGACTCGTTACTCTCGTTAAATAATAGCAAAATATCACCATGGAATTTAAAGATCCGATAGAGTTTTAGAACAATATTGCATTGATAATCAAATTTTCTGATAATAGAATAACGCATCAAGACCGGTCTTATGCAAGTGGGGAATATCTGATATTGATATCCGTGAGTGAAATGCTGTTACTTTACGGTGGTAAATGAGTAGCACAAAAAGGATGTACCTATGCCTATAAGGTGTTAACGTTGAAAACGATAGAACAACAACGACTTGGTACCAAATAATAAGATTGAGTGAAAGATATTAATAATATTTATTATACATACATATTACATATATACTTATTATTAATATATGAAATATATTAATAATAAGAGAGAGTGAAGGGAGCCACTAGACGCAAGTGACTCATGACAGTGTCCTGTGGGCAGGCCAAAGTCCAGCAGTGGACGTCCCAGGGCCAATGATGTTGATGATGTTTATAATTATTAATTCAAATAACAACTCCAAGTACTTGTGTTAAATGTAACGGAATATACTTGTAAAGAGCAGTTAAACATCGTCATCAAGTATCGGATTACTGGTTTAAATTTGTATTAAACTTGGGTGTAAGCGCTGAAGTTTTCAATTCGCTTACATACAGTTCTGTACAAGAACTTTAGAAGCTATTCGTATATTTATGAACAAATAAAATTGTTGCGCGCACTTACCAGAGTAGCTACATAATTCTTGGTGCCTTTATAAAGAACAAAATGGTGGTCATAGTTGCGTCCAATAGTATACTGGCAGTGAAAGTGATTATGACCGAAAGTTCTACATACAGAACAAAGTGAATATAGTTTTTATGTCCTAAATAATAAAACCTATAATAGAATGTCGGCTTTAACGACATCTGTCACCTTGCGATTGTAAGGCCTCAATAAATGTTGTCATTTTGTCCTACAGGAAGGTAGTTCGGTTTTATGACAATTAATATTATGATATGCCAGATCCTAGGAGGATATGATATTTATATTACAAATTATGAGGATACAGCTGGTATAGCTGCGTGATCATCATATTTACAAAAGTTGTTACTTACTTGTAATTAGTGAGAGTCTGGTGATTGTGTGAAAGATGGCACAGCATAATGGGTGAAGATATTATCTATTAACGTCTATTAGTAACTCTTGAGAGAGACTTGGACATTATGCATAAACGCATGAATAAAAACTAAAAATGTTTATCTTATCACTACATAGTATAAAACAAAGTTGGTATCCGCCGTCTGTGTGATTATTTTTTTTATAGATAGACTGATTCAAAAGGAAGGTTTATATGTATAATAACATCGAATTTAACGCGTGCGAAGCCGCGGGCAAAAGCTAGTACAATATAAATCCTTGTGAAAACAAACTAAACGTTCACATTCGTAATAGTAGTTTTATGTGCACTGTGTGCAATGACCCTTATTCCTCTTTTCAATCCGCTTTAAGAAGTATCCAGTTGGCAGACGTCTCAGGTTTTAAAAAACTTTTTAGAGACAGCTCTGGCTGTGAAGAAAAACGAGGACAGTATTTGAACACTGTCGATTTGAAAAATCTTAAGAAAAAATGATGGTTCGTTAAATTTAAAACTGGAAATACATTTTAAAATTGGTAAGCCATTGGTGGTTTTCAGTAAAGATTATTTTACGTTTACTTTCGTATTTAAACATTTACATCAATTTATACATTTAATATAACAGTAAAATCCGTGTGTTGACATTGAATATATTTACGAAAAACTAATTGGGCGCGATGTTAAAATAGTATTAGAACACTTGTTAATGTTGTTTTTTGTTTGTAACAGACAAACAAAAAAATGAACTTTAAAAAGTCCAGGCTAATCCCGAATAAATATAATCCGAAACTACTGGACGGATACGAATGAAATTTTTGTTGTGTAGGTAAGCCTAGTCAACATCTAAATTACTTTTTACTGCGATAAAATCATTCATTCCTACTGGAAATTGTAATTTCGGCACATTGCAAGCAAACAATAATAAATAACCTTGATAATAATATAGAACTACGCTATGCGAATGAAGCCGCGGGCATCAGCTAGTAGAATTATAAAACATTAATTGGCATTCGTAAATAGATAGAAATATATTTACTAGTGCCAAATAATGTTTTGATGAGTGTTAAATATAAAGGAACTCTTTGTTTGTTTGCTTGTTATGAACAGGCTCTAAAACTATTAGACCGATCTGAAAAAATCTTTTACTATTAGAAGTGGACATTATCACTGATGGACATAGGCTTCTTCTTACCGCGGGAAAATGCCTAATCCTATCGGGAAAACGGGAAAACGGGTAAACTTCTAAACGGCTGGGTTAAAGTTTTATATGGATATTTTGATGGTTTCTTGGAATATTAAAAAAAATACAACTGAATCTTCTAAGTGTAGCTGCTGTCAGTTTGTCAATAAACAGCTTGATTGATTGGGAAGAAATGTTGAATGTATCTATCTATTGTTTTACAGACATGAGTGTATTGATTGATTTATGTAGGTATCTATTTATATTTTTTATAATATCGCTTTATTTCGTTTTTTTTTCTTTGATATGTGTGGGTAATATAATATAGTGTGATTGACATGGGTGGGATGTGTGGAAAAATACCGATAGAAATTGTAGATCTACAAATTATGTAATTTATTTCCTTTTTCAATACTTACCTTATATCAACTTTGAAGGATATACAATTTTCGAACTTTTATATAAGTATTTGAAATTCAATAGTAATAAAATTTATAATAATGAATAAATACCTTTTTTTTTCAATGTTTATTGGAATTATATTGTTAGCATCCCAGAATTCCTGTTTGATATACTAAAATTCACCCAATAAAACTGTAAATTCTTAGACTTCAAATTGAGTTTTATGTATATACGTTTGATGTATTAAAAGTATTTGGTGTTCGCCGCTTATAAGAGCCATTCAGATCTTTGAAATACTAATGAGCACTCGCGTAGGAAGACAAGTCGCTCGAAGTCGATCAAGGATCAAGTATTGTACAATATGATTGATTGATAATTACATAGAGTATTTATAATGGAACTATTGAAAGCTAAAAGGTGTCATATGCTACCAAAGTAATTTAAAGACGCAGAATATATGTAAGATATTTTAAAGTTAGGGTTGAGTTAGTAATTCGTTTTCGATTTTAAACTAGCAATCGACCAGGTGAAGTAGCCTTGAACTTCGTGATTTACTGGGGGTTAAATATCTACAGATATGTTACGAAACATTTCTCTTGGTATATGCGAGGCGTCAATCATACAAATCAAACTGACTAAATCAAAATGAAAAAATAGCAGAAGATTTTAGTCCAAATGTGATGTAAATAAAATGATACCTTAATTATCTAGTGCAAATTGATAGTATATTTAAAAAAGCTGCAAGCCTGTTGTCACATAAACGTCAAAGTACATTTGAATAGTAATCATAAAGAGAGTCATTAATCATACATAGAACCCTAATCAATGGAATATTACGCTTCCACCCTGAATTTTCGATAAGTACAAAAATATCTTCCGGAAAATCGCGATTTTTATGTACACTGATATAAATATGAATCTAGACATTCAAAATTTACTATAAAATAAGTTTAGTTTTAGTTTTTTAGTAAATTATACAAAATATATACAAATAGCTCATTAGACTATCATAGGTTTGCATGTACTTAAAAGCTCAGCCATACGTTCCGTAAAATGGAAGCAAGTTGCTTATCTCGTTTACAGGAATTTAGAGTAGTAAATTAATGTTAGCAAAATATTAGGCTGCGGTCATATTGACGCGCGAATTCTTCGCGATGCTGTTATATAATTTATGTTAGAAATATTATCATACATGTTTTTTAAAGTCAAAAAGAACGACATGGTGATTGAAACTCTTTTCTTATGTAACAGTGAAAACAGTGCAGCGTACACAACAAACAAACGATGTGACATTTTTACTTACGTTATAAACAAAATCGCCACTTTTCATGGCGATATAATATGTATACCGGCTGCCATTGACATTAGCATAATGGTTAAACAGATGCGCTCCCCTCCTTTCTCCTCACATCTCCATAAACCACCGGCTACTTATATCGCACGAAGCGAGACAGCATAGCTATCACTTTACGCCGGTCTCGTGTAAGCGAGAGGTACCTCCCCGGTCGTGGCGGCCCAATTCGGCTGCATGCAAGCATGCAGCGTGGCACTACCTCTTACAGCATATATTTAAGTATATGGTTCGTTACGACCGTAGACTAATGTGCAGTATAATTTGTCAGTAATACGTAGTACGAAACTCCGCATGTGTCTCCTCAGATAGCGAGTGTTAAGTGATAAGCATATTATGGACGTGAATTAATTTCAACTAATTCACTATCTGACCTGCGTATGTTATGTAATAGCTTTATATTGTGGATCGTAGTAGAAAAACGCTATGGAACAAAGGGTATTTTTCTAGAAGGTGAAGGGGGACGCGTTTCCTTCTGTCCTCAAATACCCCCAGAAACGTATAAGCCGCACGAAACCGCGATCATAATATATAAAGTCCAAATATTAAATGGCCCCCCGTGTATCGCGGCTGGTATCATGGATAGTATCCCTAGTTTGCGTTGATTGGTTGCGGGTAGTCGCTTGTTCACCCCTTATATATATAAATATATAAGACGTATATTATGTAACTACACATACCTATATAGTATTAAAAAGCAGCCTTAAAAGCACTATTACCACAAATTTTGTAGAAATGTGTGGTAATAGTGCTAGTAGAATTTTATATGTAGCACTCATTAGTCATAAAACATGACTTCTACTAGCATACGTGTGTATGCTAGTAGAAGTCATGTTTTAGATCTCTCTGTGAAATATTAGCGTCCTACCATAAATATTGTAGAGCATATATAATGCGGAAATAGGATGACTAAAATAATATTTTTTACATTATTATTTTTCTATTGCTCATATAGAAAATCTCTTGCCACCATGTTTGCTTGATGAAGATGACTGCAAATAAAAATTAAACATAGTGTTTAATTTTAGTTACAGTGGTACACTGGTATCTAATATAATTTAAAAGGTAGTCCAGGTAACCAGACTTTAATATGGAACAAGCCACCGCTTGCCATTTATGTCACAAAGTTAGTCGTTAAAATGTCATGCCCTCTGTCCAATTACGTTTTACTTTTGTGCGTCTTTTTTCTTTCTTTTTTCTTTTTTTAGGGTTCCGTATCGCAAAGAGAAAAAACGGAACCCTTATAGGATCGCTTTGTTGTCCGTCTGTCTGTACGTCTGTCAAGACCTTTTTCTCTAAAACGCGTGAGGGGATTAAGCTGAATTTTTTGTCAAATACGAAGGTCAGTTACGTCTTGATGCCTTGAAAAAATCACACTTCTAAGTTAACGAAATAAAAAGTTATAGCCAATTATGCACAAATTTTGTATGAAAACGTACTTTGTCGAAAACCTAAAATAATCGGGTACTTCCCGTTGACCTGGAGTTGTCAAATTTGGCAAGAAGTAAGAATTTATAGCACATATATAGGAACTAATCTAAAAACTAGTAAATTATATGTAGATCATTGGAAAAATCATTATCAACTTATAACTAATTCGCCTGAAAAATTCGTGCCGCAACCGTCTAAAATACGTTTTCATACAAAATTTGTGCATGATTGGCTATAACTTTTTATTTCGTTAATTTAGAAGTGTGATTTTTCAAGGCATCAAGACGTAACTGACCTTCGTATTTGACAAAAATTTCAGCTTAATCCCTTTACGCGTTTTAGAGAAAAAGGTCTTGAAAACCATGCATTACGTTTGGAATGTTCTTCCCATTCATACGGAACCCTCGGTGTGCGAGTCGGACTCGCACTTGGCCGGTTTTTTTTTGTCTTAATCAATATTTTGCCCTAAGCAAGGTATCTACAGTTGGAGAAGTACAATAATTTACTCTGTAAATAAACCCAATGTTTTTCTTTATGTGGGAGTAAAAGTTAGACCGTAAATAAATATCGTATATTTTGTATGTTCAGTATCTTAAACGTCATTACTTGTATTATTGTAATCTGTAACTTTAATTTGTGTGGGTCTTATTAAATAAATACTATTCTTTCTTTCTTTCTTTACTAGAATCACAGGTTGCGAAATGTGGATTTTCAAAATCTTCATGTTTTAATTGCACTGAAAAATGGGGAATACTCTTTTTCCTATAGTATATAGTTATTTTTGTTGGAAATACAGATCAATAAATTCTTTCCAAGCATAAACGAACAAAAGTAACTCTGCACAGTCTAGAATCATACTCCTTAACAGTTTGTGATTTAGAGAAGAAAAATATTATGAAGAACAATATCTCACGTTTGCACGATAGCGTCTTAAGCGTAATGCCTTGTAAACAAGTGGTGGCCCCTAAGAGCTAGGGGTGTGGAAGGCCTACATGACAGGGGACAGTAACTCAATAGCATCGATTTGTCGTTTGTTTCCCAATTATAAACAAAAAACAAACAAAGGGACACACATTCTGCTAATTGCTAAGTAATCGAAGTATCAGGGTATCAGTAAATAAGGCCCCAGTGTTATTTTTCTAATTGGTGGCGTTAAAAACATTTTATAGACAGTATTAATTTTGTTACATTTAGTTACATCTTTTTTATTACACTAATATGTCTTTTGCAAGATGCTTTGTTCCAAACAAATTGCATAACTGAAGGTTAGATTAGTTACCTTCAGTTATGTAATTTGTTCTCTCTAGCGATATGTCTATGCTCTTTCGTAACTTTTATGGATGATTTCACTGCTTCGGAAACATTCGATAGCTTAATGCTCTTTTTCAAGTTTTCTTTTTTTTTGGTAACGCAGGGGAATGCCTTTACGCACGCTACCCACGGAGCCTCAAGGTGGCTCAACCGGGTACAGTGTCGGGCTCGACAACTGGGTTGCCCCTACCGACTAAGCCTCTGCGGGTGCCTTCAGCCGCTATAATTGGAGGGCCCCGGATCTGAACAACAAGAGCTCACATAATAACATTTAACTCTGTAATGGTGTTAGGGTTTGACAATTAAGCCTTTAAGGCGGATAATAGTAACAAAAAAAATACTTATACCCAAGTTGTTAGCATAGAGCTAGTGGGAAACCATATTAAATATAGTTATATAGGTATTCAATATTGCAAATTAACGACTTTTTTCACGTTCGAAAATCTAATTCCGATAATTGTTTAACTAAACACATTAAAACATATAATTTATATTTGTGAGATTTTTTAAACACTTTAATATACATACGTATTTTTATAAAAAAATGTTATAGGTACATAATAATAATAATAAATTATTTACTAAACCATTACTAGAGTATTGAGTTATTAGTGCTTAGTTTTTTGATTCTACTCGTTTTAAATTTAATAATAAGGAAAACTAGCTGCTTGCTTACTCTAATAGTAATAATATTCTCGCAGTTTATTAGGTCAAGGGTTCTGCCATAAATATTTAAACTTTAAAGTGAATTGAATCGTTATTTTATGTTCTGTGGAATCACCTTTCGGACCAGAATAAACAAATGTGGCAGAGGATAGTTTTATAGAGATATCTCCTTCCGGCTCCATGGGCCACTGGCTACTTACACACCGCACGAAACGCGACAGCACAGCTGTCACTTTACGCCGGTCTCGTGTAAGCGAGAGGTATCTCCCCGATCGTGCCAGTCCAATTCTGCTGCATGCAAACGTGCATTGTGCCACTACCTATATATACATATAAGACTCTTATAATATATAAGCTCATATAAGCTATATTTTTTTTTTGTATCTGTGGACTTTACACACCATGTTAGCCTAGCCCCGTGGTAAGTACCGTAAGGACTTGTGTTACGGGTACTAGACAACGGAATATATTTAATACGTTTTATTAATTTAAGAATTTTTATATCTTTAAGATTTTTATTATACAAATACATATAAATACATAAATAAACATCCATGACCAAGGCGGGATTCGAACCCGCGGCCCCTGGCGCAACATGCTCCACTTATCCGAGCCCTGTGCCACTGCGGCAGCCTGGTCGTCAATATTATGTAGGAGTATTTCATAAAATTAAAACTAGGGTCGTATATTTTTGCAAGCATTATTAAAAATGAACACCGCAAATTTCGCTTTGTTATGTTTCGGGTCATTTAAAAATTAA
>LUGF01043772.1:29901-40766 GCA_001625245.1 Calycopis cecrops
ATCCGGGCTTGGGACCGGCAACTCCAAAGAGCAGGCTAGGTTTAAGTTACTTACTATGTGTGAGCCAAATTTCATGAAAATCGATTCAGCAGTTTTTGCGTGAAGAAGTAACAAACATACAAACATACAAACTTTCGAATTTATGATATTAGTAGGATTAGTAGGATTCATTATAATTAAAATTGATTAATGGTAATTCTAATTACTCATTTCTTTTACTGTTTATGCTTATCAATAATTGAGGTACATACACATAAAGCCAGCGTTATAATTACAAAGATTTTTGTTTTTTTTCCAATGGGACAAAGGGGGGGCAAACGAGAAGTCGGATTTTTTTTGAACAGCCATTTTCATGACTACCGAGCGACGCCCATAGACAGCACAGCTGTCACTTTACGCCAGCCTCATTTTACAAAATAAATTCCACATTTTATAAGGTTCTAACATTCTTCTAAACATTTTAATTCGGCTCGAATTCTCTCTTAGAGTATGTTAATTACGATAAGAAAACCTATCAAGTCAATATATTACATACTTATATAATCTTAAATCAAACTATTAATTATTGGTTTTACAGTTCCGCTTTTAAATGTACCAAATAATCTGTACTTTTGCTTTTATTATAACAAGGCGACTGAAAGGTTGCTCTTAATTTATCTTTACCTTTTGCTATACTAAAATGTACTCCGTACGAGTGTGGCACTGCACTGAACACACATTAGAATTGTAAGACAACTGACGTGAAGTGTTGGCAGCTGCTGTAAAGCGAGAATAATCAAAAACTATCCCAATGGGGATTTGTAATGACAAATGAAAAAATAGGCGCATCTCACTTTTTCTGATTTCGGTTCAATGTTCGAAACACTGCACATTCGTTTGAACGTTCGTTTAATTTTTTGAGTTTTGAATTTTTTTTGTATTTCTTTTTAAATTTTTATTATTCGCGTTTACATAATGTGCATTCAGTAATTGAAATCGAAGGATGTCAATGCTGTGTTCACTTCGACAATTATATAGTTAATTTTCTTTTCGATGGGGTTTACTTGCCTGGTCCATGCTCGTAGCGCTTCTTGGTTTCTCTTTTTCTGGTAAAATTTTGACACACGTAGGGATGAGATCGTGGAAACGGCATTCAAAAATGTTGAAGAGGTTGTAAATCTTGCGAGTGTTGTCTAGACATCTTCCAGGTGACGAATTTTATTTGCGATCACCATTTATCTATATCTGCCATCTATCTAGCCCAGGGGTACCCAATCTTTTCTTCGCCTCTTTTACAACATTCTCGATAATAGGGACCACATAGGTACCTATACTAAAAATAACTCTCTTCTCACTCAATGCACGGCAACTAACGGCTTTCTTCTCACTTTATTTAAAATCATTCGCGGAGCATATTTTGACTTCTGCGGACCGCTGCACAGTTGGAAACCATTGTTCTAGCCATTCTGACAGATTGATATGATGAAGTGATTATGATGATTATTCACTGTAAACGATAGCGGCGTATAAAAGATATGTTGTGGGAGCTAATGAAAGGGTATGAAGCTAACAATAGAACAATAGCGTGTCCCACATCTAGCTGATGCTCTAGTTTCTAGAGCAGTATGTTGGTACACACTTCATTAAAATCATTAGGAGCCTTCGCTGATCTAACTAAATGTGTCTGTGAGGCATTTGATTTGATTTTTTTATGGTATAGGAGCAAACGAGAAGTCGGAGCCATTTTCATGACTACCGAAGCCCATTGACATCAGCATAGATGCTAAACAGATGCGCTGCACTCCTTTCTCCTATCATCCCCATGGGCCACCGGCTACTTACACACCGCACATACCGCGACAGCGCAGCTATCACTTTACGCCGGTTTCGTGTAAGCGAGAGGTACCTCCCCGTCGTGTCGGCCCAATTCGGCTGCAAACATGCAGTGTGTGACTACCTCTTACTAAAATTGATGAATAATATTTTTTTTATTGTAAGGGAGGCAAACGAGCATTTGGAGCTATTTTCATGACTACCAACGCCCATAGACATCCGCATATAAGCCATACAGATGCTACCCAACTTTCTCCTCCCACCTACATGGGCCATTTGGTTGATGTTTTGAGGACTATTCCTTTTGATGAATAACTAAAGATCCCCGAATAGCAGGATATAAGGTTGTAAGCTCTTAAAACTAGATAATTAGCTGAAATAATTCAAAGCATTAGTTTGAAATAACTTAATTGTACTGTTGTAATATTTGTCGGTAAAGTAAGTCTATGGAGAGTAGAACTAAAGTTTTTTATATGTATATGATGTAGATATAATTTAAATATCAAAATTTCCATCACCAACAATTAACATTATAATATGATTCTTGTAATTATTGTTTGTTTTATATTGAATACAAAATATATTTATTTTAGCTCAAACTTTTACTCCTACGCAAAAATCTATCGGTTTATTTACAAAGTAAATAATTGGCTATTCCAATTATACACAGGCTTGCCCGCGGCTTCGCTAGCGTAGTACAAAAAAATTAACTGTAAAAAACTTGATTTAGGGTTCTTTTTTAATTGAAAAATTCGATGTTAGGTTAGGTTAGTCGTTGGGTCGTTGCGAATCTTTTTCATTCGGTCACCGTCAAACCTCGCTATAAAATCTATGCAATAGCCTAAATATTGCACATTGTACTCTTCAGGCCTTCATCTATCTCCATACTAAATATCATATTGATCTGTTGATCTAATTTGATGTGAAAGAATGACAAAGAAACAAACAAACAAACACACTTTCGGATTTATTATATTAGTAGGTATATATGTATTTAGCTTAGGGCAAATTTTTTTAAAAGGTTCATTAACAGAGTGGAGTGGAGGATTGAACCGATTATTGCGTTGATTGAGAATTATTAATAAAGTTAAAATGAAATTTTAATGAAATATGTGTTTAATGACTATACCTAACTACAAATAAAAATATCTCCATTCGTGGATGTTTTTTCTATTTATCGTAGTTGTAGAGTTTTGACCAAAATTGTCATTGATTGAGAGCTAATTTGTTTTGTATAAATATGTATTTAAAAATAATGTCATAATAAATGATTTATAATTATATTCATTCCTATTATCGTAAAAGAAAATAATTAAAAACTTATTTTTATACTTATTACTATTTTAACTTAAATTCATTGTAATTTAATATTGTAAATGAAATAACAACGAATGTTGTGTCACCTAGAAGTGTTCATGCGTCAGAATTATTGTCTACTAGCTGCGCCCCGCGGTTTAGATAGATTAGATTTTGCGCGTAGATTTTGATCCCGTGGAAAATCATCCCACGTCATAACATAACACAACAGGAGTAACAAACAAACCAAGCAAATATACAAACTTTCGCATTTATAATATTAATAGGATAACCTCTTTGTATGTATAATATGCCAACGTGTGTACTGCTGGTATCCTTACGAAGTAAGTTATGAAGTAAACAAAATGCTATGACGTTATGTGCCACGCATGAGAGTGCGTATAGCCCATAGAGCATTGGGTAAACGGGTGAGCATTATTCATATCACTTGATTGAGTTTCCGTCTTTGAGCTGAACTCAATTGTAACATTATAAAATAATACCTGTGGACAATTACACATTACTTTGTGTTACGTGCACAAGACAACGGAAATATATTTAATATATTTTATAAATTTAAGAAATTTTATATAGTTAAGACTTTATTGCAGAAATATATATAATTCATAGATAAACACATATTATATTCTATTATCTATAAATATTGTAGTGTGTCTAGCACTACATTAGCGTAGGAATATAAATTAAGGTTTATATTATAGAAACTATTTGAATGAAAGAATAGAACCTTCGCGATAGTTAAGTTTTTAATATGAATATATTTTATATTCAAACGAATGAATTCCAATAGTGTCTAGTTTGACAAGAAAAGATTTTTATTCTTACATTATTCTTCTAGAGGACTTCAGGGCAAGGTCCCTGAGGCTTAGGAAATATTATATGATTGTTTCTATGTAAACTAAGAAGTAATAAACTATATTCATTCACCAAGAGTATTATTCAATAATAACTTAAGTAAAGAATAATTCAGCCAGCTGGCACAGAATTAGTTAGGAGAGTCTAACTTAGGGTTTTCAGGTAATACCGCTCCAATCTAGCTAGCAAGCTGCGTTACCCCATATACGTCTGGAGCGGAATTACTACAATATTCATGACCTAGGAGGGATTCGAACCCGCGACTCCTGGTGCAACATGCTCCGCTTATTTGGGCTCTATCACTACTACTACTGCGCCCGCCGGTCGTCCAATTGGAGTGTAATCTTTACAAACTATTTTGATTGCAGAACCTTTTAATTTTCATATTGCACATTTTAATTCGTCTTAAGGAGTAAACCCCAACCAGCTATTAAAACGTTCTAATTGGACAGTAAAGTAGAGTAATTTACTTACTTTGGCAAATTTTCTCAATCGCCGTACAAGCTGGTGGAAATAACCAATGTTTGTGACTTATGGCTCGTAAACGTCGGTTAGAAGAACATGGATGCCGTAAAATTGAATTTTAACGCCATATTAAACTACCTTAACAAGGTTAAGGACTGCGCCGTATAAAGTTATGCGATAATTAACAGAAAACGGCTTCTGTGAGGACACGCGGCTAGATTAATGGAATTCCAGTTGGGAATATCTCTGGGGCGAGGCTTCGTTATGGAATTAGCTCGTGCCAGAGAACTTGCCTCGCAGCAGATAACACTTTGTACTAGTTGTGTCTTATCTAGGTTATGTAAGTATATTATTATGAAGGGAAACCTCGTCATAATAATGTCTGCCGTTTTTTAGAAATTAATGATAATGACATTATATTTTACCGGACTACGTTCGAAATAGGGCAGTGCTTTTCGTGCGCATTTATGTATATGTGTATGTATGGACAAACGAGCGATCGGAGACCTTTAATGGGTCCGACTAAATGTAACCATTTGCTATAAGACTAACGTATATGACTACGATAAACTGACACAACTATGTGTCAGTTTACGGGAGTTCATGTACGTCATATACGTACATTAAGTTATGTCAGTGCATTGTACTCCTTTGTCACATCACCCCAATGGGCCCCCGGCTATCCATAAACAGCAATTTTGAGAACATTAATTATTACGAAATATTGAGAATGTAGGTGGTTTCTATATTTTTTTTTTGAGACAAACATAATCGCCTAATAGTCGCAACACACTTATCAACTCGGAAAGGGATTGTAACCGTATCACCTCGAGCCGGTCAGTGTTCTTTCTATGAAACTTCATACTGCAACGCACACTAATGGGAAACGTAACGTAATCGTATCGTCTTCGCTTTTCTTGACGAGGCGTTTACGATCCCTTTCCGAGTTGATAAGTGTGCGGCGACCATTACACATCAGCATAATTGCTACAGATGTGTGGAAATCTTTTCATCGACTTCTCTAGTGGCAACTCCCAAATTGCATGAAACGTAATATGAAAGCGCAGCTCTTGTTTAAAGAAGTTATGTGAGTAAGAGGTAAGTATATCTAAGATAATATATCTATTCTCTATCTAAGTATATCTATTAAAAATGCCAAATAATAATAATGATCTGGATAATATGAACGTTATGAAGACAAAGTGGCAACTATAATAATCTTAGTATATAAAGCAAAGTGACAAAAGCTATCCATAATACAGTACGTGTACTCGTTCCATTCCAACTTACTCCATCACTCCGTCTGACAGGATGAAAATAGAAAATAATTACATTAGCGCTATGAACAATTTCGTACTAGGAAACTTTAAGTGGAGCTCATGAATTATTTAAAAACATCCTGGAATTTTTATATTATTGATCTCAATTTTTAAAATCAAAGTCATTAGGGGTAAACTTGACAGGAAGATAACAAAATCATGCATGTTGTACAAAGTCCAAGATTCTTTAGTTTAAAATTTAGGTTAAGTCTACATCAGCAACATTTACATTTACATTCAATGCATTTGGTCGAGCAATAAATTAGTGTACACACAGCACTCGTTGAGCTCGGTTATTTCAAACACCAAGGTATTTCCTTGGATGATAGTATTACAATATAATAAAAGTTGATGTGTTGAATTTGTAACGTGAGGAAAATTTCACTTTAATTTTCTTTGTATCATGTTGCAAGTATTTTTTTGTCATTGATTTGTACTATAATAATATTGGACACCTTTGATCAACATAATACACACAAATCTTGAAGATTACCAAATAATAATAAAAAATACTGTTTTTTTATATAGAATTATATTAAAAATGCACCATTCACTCGTCCTTTGATACAAGCATCAAAATATTTTATAAAAGAGTGAGTACGTTGAAATCGTGAACGAATGAACAATAGAACAAAATTACTGATACGAAGTTCGATTCCGGTATAAACGATATCGCTGCACCCGATATTGCTATTTCTGAAGCACAATAAGTTATAGCTGACAAATATCACAATTCATATTGGTTTACTACGTATGTTAGAACTATTTGAGTTCAATGTATATATAACTAGCTGCGCCCCGCGGCTTCGCCCGCGTAAATTTCGATATCGTGGAAAATCATTCCATGGCATCCCTCAGGAACATTTTTTCGGGATAAAAGCTATCCTATGTTACTTCTAATACCTCCAGGAATATGTGTACAAAGTTTCATAATGATCGGTCTAGTAGTTTTGGCGTGAAAGCGTAACAAACAAACTTACATTCACATTTATAATATTAGTAGGGAAGTAGGGATAGTATATAGTATATAGTATATAGTATATAGTATATAGTATATAGTATAGTATAGTATGATGTAAATCAGAGTGGAGTGTATCCACGACATCGCAACCACAACCTTAATTAATAACGATTAATTATTATTAATTAACGTTTAACTTAATTGTGGTATTCACACAGTAGTATGTATTACACATGTCGCAACAATTATATTAATAATACGTAGTGCCATGCTAAAATTAGACAGGGTCGATTTATTTCGATCACATGATGCGGTATTAAAGCGATATCTATACTGTTTTATTTTATATCTATTTATGTGTTTCCGGTAGTGCATTGGAAGGTGGAGGAAGATCAACACGTTTGTATAATAAATGTGTATTTTTTTTGAAGATTGCAAACCTTATGTTTCTCATGAATTTTAGTTTAATCCGTTATAGACTTGCTGCAAAAATATTCTTTATAATACGTACAGAGGGACTGTAAATTGATCTTAGGTATTGGCGTTCCCACTTTCATTTTAATAACGCGCCTTAGAAAGGTTGTAAAAATCGCTGGAAAATACAACTTTTATTAAAAGAACCACAAACACTTAACCCCCACAATATATCTTCCGTCTTAAATCAAGAGCTAACCAGTGAGGCTATAAGACGTCTAACTTTTACTATTATGTGGCTACTCCGCTACGGTTAAGCTTAGAACTTTATGACAAGTTTAAAACCCGGTTTAACAGTTGGTTAAAAGTTATACATCATCATGGGGGTAGTAATAACTATTTATTGCATTCAATTTTGTTAATCAATTTGTCAAATTGTCAACAAAGTCAATCAATTAGAGAATCACTGGAATTTTTTTTTTGTTTCTTGAAGCCTATATTTATTACAATAGCTCATTATTATTTATCACAATATTATGTTGTTAGTTGACATAATGTTTTTAAATGATTTATAAGAAACTTAACTCTTAAAGCTAGTTTTTCGTAAAAAATATTAAAAAAAAATACGTGGTAGGTACTACTAGTAGCAAGGCTGTACATACTTTTAGGCCACTACGTTTGACAGTAAGTTTCCGTTTTACCTACGATTTTAAGCAAAAATATTTGAACAGAAGATAGAAACAGTTTTAGGGCTTTAAAATATTTTTCTATCACTATTTTAGTCTTATATATATATGTTAGATTTTTCAATGTAACTAAACAATTTTAGTCTGTTGTGTCTATGGCAATTAGAGATCAGAGACGAGCAGTCGGAAATTATATGGATATGGTTGTGTGACTGTTCCTGAACTCGAATGATAGTCCGGTCAATATAGACATTTGAAATAACAATAATTCCCGGAAAGCCAAATTTTGGTGGAGACCTATAGTTTGCCATTACAAATCAAGTTCTAAAAGTCCCCATCGATCCTTTGTGTGCTTAAAAAGTTATTCGAGGTCAAAGGTCAAAATTTGAGATTTTTTGGATTTTGCTTGAAAACGGTAAGTAAAACTTCAAACCAAAGTTGTAGATCTTAAAATTATCTATAAAAATGATATCAATGATTTTTTTCCTAACAGTTACCATTCCAGAGATATCGCGATTCTAAGAGTCATATGTTTCACATAGCGGATGTCGGTCCTTGTAACACTACGGACAATATTGCCCGATGTTTTTTAAGCCGTGCATTGAGGAAATTCAGTTAAGGACTGGCTACCATTTGAATAAATGTTTTTAGGATAGTATGATATCTATAAAAGAGACACAAATAAGTATTTATACTTGTATTAAGTGCCTAATATGTTTAAACGTGGCTTATATGTGCATATCATGTATAATATGACTCTTAGAATCGCGATATCTCAGGAATGGTAACTGTTAGGAAAAGTCATTGATACTATGTTTGTAGATAATTTTAAGATCTACAACTTTGGTTTAAAGTTTTTTTTGATAAAACTTACCGTTTTCAAGCAAAATCCAAAAAACCTCAATTTTTGACCTTTGACCTCGAATAACTTTTTAAGCACACATAGGATCGATGGGGACTTTTAAAACTTGATTTGTAATGGCAAACTATAGGTCTCCACCAAAATTTGGCTTTCCGGGAATTATTGTTATTTAACCACTTTTTTATGTCTAAATTGACCGGACTAGATATAGGAGTTTCTAATTGTCTGACGTTTGTTTTGAAATTCAACCCACCTGTTTCTTTAAGCATTCATTATTTCTTTTCATATGGATGGCATCAAATAAAAAGAAATAATACTGAAATATAAAACAATATTTTTATTTTATATTTCTAATATTATGTATAAATAAAAAACAATGGCGAAATAAATGTTGATAGAATCTTTGAGCATCTACAAATGTCTTCGATACAGACGTATATTAAATAATTACTTTTTATTTCGTGGTAACTAGGTCATATACCGAGGATACCGATGATCCCAACTGATTTGCCAATCCCATTTAAACGGCTTCAATTTCCGGTAAAAACATCTTTCACGTTAACATTTAACAAGTCCCAAGGTCAATCCTTCGAATTAGTTGGGATCGAACTGCGAAAGAATTGTTTTACTCATGGTCAATTATACGTTGGCCTATCGTGGATTGGAGCCCCTGAAAATCAATTTATTTTGCTGCCACAAAATAAACCACATCAAATATTGTTTACAGGGAGTCTCTTACTCAATAAATTAAATGACTTTTGTTTTGCGGTTATGACCTTTTAACAATTAGTGTACCTTAGTATAAATAAAAAAAAATGAAAAGTGAAAAAAAATAAAAGTAAAAAATAATATACAAAAAATAAAATAAAAAAAAAACAAATAAAATATAAAAAAACAATATAAATACATACAAAAAAAATTAAGAAAATATATTCTCAAAAAAAAATATAGCTTAGTTTTTTTGTTTTCAATTAATGTTATTTTTTTAAAAACTCACTGTAAAACATTGTATATTTTCTTTTATTAAAATATTATGCCCGTGCGAAGCCGGGATGGGATGCTAGTCTGTGGTATTTTTACATTCCCCCGTATAAAAAATCAACACATCTCAGTCAGTACGTGAGTAAGGTTTGAATGAATTTGTGATAAAATATTTAATTTCTCAAAGGATCTCAATGTGATAATATTATTAGATAATGTAATCAGTCTGAAATAATGTGAGCGATAGGTATCTCCCGGGTCGTGTAAGCCCAAGTCAGTTGCATGAAATAATGACAAATACAAAATTTGCTATTAACTTTTGTACAATCATGATATCTTATAAAAAAATATCGTGTCACAATGTTAGTTATCATATTCCTCCGATACGGTTCGAACGATTCTCATGACATTTTGTATGCACATCGGGTAGGTTTGAGAAACGGCCAATATCTATTTTCCATATCGTTACTTCCTTAGGGGTCGAAACCGCGGAGGGCAGCTAGTAATTTATTAATTAAATTAAAAAAAAAAGGTATAAAAGGTACATGGTTTATTATACCAATATGAGGTTAAGTAATTAATCCTACTCATATTATAAATGCGAAAGTTTGTAAGGATGTTTGTTACTCTTTCACACAAAAACTACTGAACGGATTTTCATGAAACTTTACAGTAATATAGCTTTTATATCAGAATAACATAATAAGTTAAAATTTAAAGGGATTTTTTATAATCCGAAATCCACGCGGGTGAAGCCGCAGGCGGAAGCTAGTAAATTAATAAAAATAAACTGTTTTTGTTGACCTTACACCGTCGGTCAGTACACAGCACATTTCCGCCATTTAAGATTAGCTTCTTTATTGACTCGGGTAATAATTACCTTTCAATTAACTTATGAAACGTAAAATCATAGTTCATTTGCCACTAAGTTCCGAATAGGCTAGCCGAGACATAATAGGAACCTGTGAAAACGGGCCTGAGTATTGGTTAATATTGAATTCATATTGTTGAACGTATAGGGGTATAGGGAGACAAACCAGCAGCCGTATTCATGACTATCAACGCCCATAGATATTATACATAATATACCGGGTGTTCCAGACCACCCGTCCAGGCTGATTATTTCGAAAAGTATTTTTTTTTATCGGAGATTATTTTTGTTTTTGTTTTGCTTTTGAACTAATTCTGTTTTG
>LUGF01043797.1:0-23915 GCA_001625245.1 Calycopis cecrops
TTCAAATACGCTACAAGTATGATATTAATGATATTCCTTCGTCGTCATAATCATCAGCTTGAGGAGGTTCTCTGCTGGACATAGGCCTCACCTATGGAGCACAAAGGTCACGATCACGAGCCACTTGCATCCAGAGGTTCGCCCCCGTCACCTTGACCAATGTCCACCGGGTTGGCGGCCGTCCAAAACTTCGTCTTCCGGTTTATCTACCAATAAATGAGATTTACCTTTTGTTTGTAAGATCCCTATTATACAGGGTTATTTTTTGGTCACCGGCCAAATTTTAAAATAAGGAAGTAAACATCCTTCCGAGATTGTGTTTTAAATTTTATCGTCTTGTTGTAATATTTTATTAAATAAAAATCAATTAGAAATGATCCTTAAAAAAGTCATCGATTGTTGTTCTTATACGAAATGTATCGAAGGTCAGTGACGTGGGCCTACGCGTGGGGATGCACGTGGTGACCAAGAAATATGTTTTACAACATAGGACAAGGTAATTGTATCTAATTGTTTTTTTAATATTTTTCATTTCATTATTCGAATGTATTATTGATTCTGAACCAAACCTGAAAATTTGGCCGGTGACCAAAAAATAACCCTGTATATCTATTTAGGGCTCTAGAAGCCAAATTTCTTCACCAATATTTTTTTGGGCAGAAACTATATAAGGGAATGTGCCTATTGCAGCTATTTAAGAGGGACTACTGTAAAAATCCAACAATTACATTAGTAGTCTTTAATTGTTTTTGATTTAATGATGTTAATTGTTAACGATCGAGCTCAATATTATTCAAAACCTTCTGTCTAGGGTTTTTTCAAAAATTTAGTATAGGGGCCGATCATTCATAAGGCTTGTAAAGCGTAAGGGACTGCAGAAGGGCCGATTGGGCAAGTAAGTGCACATGGGCTCAGACTATTCACTTAAGTTGATATATCTTTGATTTTAGTTTTGTATCCCACCACTAGCTTCAAGGATAGTCATACTTATCAGATATTAAACGGGAGCAAGTCCTTCGAGCCGGATAACGAACAAAGTAGATAATATCTTCCTAGCCGATTTCGGCTACGGCGGCCGTCTCTATACAGACGAGCCAGATGCGCAGGACATATTTTAGTGGACAAGTATGCGCGCAGACACAAGTGCACTCTCTATTCCCTCACTCTCATATTCCGATGGGAGAAATCAGGCCCAGGACCGACGGCTTAACGTGCTCTCCGAGGCACGGGGGTGTATCACCGCCAACTTCCTGACTCCGGACTGTTATTAGAAATTGGAAAATCCCAATAACAATTTTTGGTCCGACCCGGAATTCGAACCCAGGACCTCACGTCTGTGGTTGAACACGCTTACCACTAGACCACGAGGCAGTCAAGGTTACGGTTATAACCACTGGAAATGAGCCGTGACGGGTATAGTCGGGAGCTTTTCTTAGCTCGTGTAACGGACTGACTCACAACTGACCCCAAGGCCGTACCGTTTGAAAATAATTTAATCATACGTAGTTATATATAGCTGAGTATTAATTGCGTTGAATTATTAATGCACTACACGCGACGGACTTGTAGTGTAAAGTGGACTTAATAACGTGTATCGTTCGTAGATGTTTTTATAGCGTAAGGCGAAGGAGCAGTGGGAGGATTTTGATGACTAACGACACCTATAGACAAAGGTATAACTCCGACTGCTCGTTTGGCATCTTGTAACATTGAATTAATATAACTAACGTATGGAACAGACACGCCGAACAATTTTCTTGCTACATGAGTTGTTGTCGATCGGCAACAACTCCCTTGATCGTCAGGTAAGTGACCAAACGAGTTGTTGCCTATCGGCAATAACTCGCTTGATCGTCAGGTAAGTGACCAAACGAGTTGTTGCCTATCGGCAATAACTCGCTTGATCGTCAGGTAAGTGACCAAACGAGTTGTTGCCTATCGGCAATACCTCGCTTGATCGTCAGGTAAGTGACTAAACGAGTTGTTGCCTATCGGCAATAACTCGCTTGATCGTCAGGTAAGTGACTAAACGAGTTGTTTATTCGGCAACAACTCGCTTAAACGTCAGATAAGTTAGGTTTATTAATCTGTGGATAAGTGACTAAACGAGTTGTTGCCGAGTTGTTTGTTTAATTTCAGTTACCTGACGATCAAGTGAGTTGGCATCGGCAACAACTTATGGAGCAAGAAATTTGTTCGGCGTGTCTGTTCCGCCAGTAATATTAATTCAATGCCTTATAATTAGAAAAAGCAGCAAATCAAAAAAATGTTTTGTTTAATGACCATCTACTCACACACAAGGCAATTTTACTGTACAACGTAAATTGTATAGATATTTGTCTGATATAATAGATATCAAAATGGCAGTGATGCAACCTCTAATACAGCTTGTTAAGGCCAATTGAGACTAAATTGTCTACTGTTGGAGGTACGATACATTGAAATTGCACTGAATTGAGCACAATATAGACACACACACAGACACACAAATAAAGACGAGTCTACTACAGTATTAGAGTACACTACTTTTGATACATTACGTTTTCTACATTATATACTTTAAGGCGCTATGGGTCCCAATTGCGATCCGCCAAGTTAATTTTGCGTGGACGGCGCTCGAAAATAGAGACAATATTTAGATTAATATTATTTTATAAAATTAACCATACGCTTATTTAAAAAAGTGACTCCTAAAATTTCTCGATTACTTATTGGGAATAGATACATATTTTAGTTGTGGAAATAACTTTGATAGTTATTGAATAGTATGGATTGAAAAATTGATGGAAACGTCAAAAATAGTGTTTTTTCTTTAAAGTTTACGATTTTTTTCTATCGAGGCTAAATTGTTTAATCGTGTTTCGACGACCTAAGCACTATGCCGTATTTTGTTAACATTAATTAATTAACAAGCAACTGAACCCAACGTTTCTTCTGCTTCTATCCTAATGGTGCCATACATTTTTGGATAAAAGTGATCTTGTATTACATTACAATTACATTATTATATTAACAATTACATTATTATATTAACAATTACATTACATATCAATTATTATATTATTACAACCTACTTTTGTTCTGGCACAAATGTAGGTTGTAATATGGATTTCATCTTAATCTTAAATCTGTCCATTTTTTTTCCGTGAAAGAAGAACATTATTACGAGTAAGATATATACAAATAGGAAAGATGTTTTATTAAAAGTATCGATTTGTATCGAATTTCGCCTATTCGATACTGGAGCGATTTTTACCTTTAACTTATTCCTGCGCTACATACGGAAGACTATATTTTATTACGATTGAACTATTTTTGTTATTGACGCCACGGTTAGTAGTACTACTGGTTACTAGTATAGCATTAAGTACATTTTTAGGGTTCCGTATCCAAAGGGTAAAAACGGGACCCTATTACTAAGGCTCCGATGTCCGTCCGTCCGTCCGTCTGTCATCAGGCTGTATCTCATGAACTATGATAGTTAGACAGTTGAAATTTTCACAGATGGTGTATTTCTGTTGCCACTATAACAACAAAGAAAATTAAATAATATGGATATTTAAGGGGGCTCCCATACTTTTACTACTCTACTCCCATTTTTTTGCTCCCATACAAAAGATAAGCTCCCGTTTTCGTAGAAAATGGTACGGAACCCTTCGTGTCCGACTCGCACTTATCAAATTAATGAAACGTTATACATACAGCTATAATTACACTTGCCTTCATGTACGTATACGTTATTAATTTAAAGATGTGACGTCTGATAGGGCTGTACAAAAGTAATTTTCATGATTCTATTTTTAATTAAAAACTTTTTCATTTCATTTATTATGTACATTTTATAGTGAAAGATAATGTCAAACACAATAGACGACGAATGAGTCAAGTTCAGCAAACTCCAAATAGACTTTTACGAAACTTTTGAGTCATATAGATGTAAGTAGGTATTGACTTTATTTCAAGGTAAATGGTGCAATTTCTGTTAAGGTATACGACCTTCTGCGTTATTTCACTTCTTTGCCGTAAATTAAATTAAAAAGTGTCGGTTTTTAGTTAAAAAGATTTATAATTTCTCGTCCGTATTTCATCTTATACACTGAAGTTGAATTATCAAATCAGAAAGATGTGGATAACCATGGCACCTTTGACCTTTGAGGGTTTTTCGGTCTTACACGTCAGACCCGCCGAGTTAGGAGAGACGTAACAATTATTCCAATAGCTCTGAATGTATTTGCAACAACGAACAGCAAAGTCGGTAAGAGATTTTACACAACAATAAAATCTCCGAGGAAGTTAGCTTAGCGTTGTGGGGAAAAATTTAAACATGTAATCTGAGTAAGTGCGGAAAGGCTTCCACGTATGGACTTAAAATTGCTACCAAACCAAATACAATTTGATGTAAAACTTTTACGAATCGTACACGTAAATTTAAGAATAAATAAGCAATATACGCTTTTGGGTAAATTGATTAACTAATAATAATCTGTCTCTATTCCATCCACTATTGGTCCCGTTTTAAACATTGATAGTAATAATTGAATGTTTTTAAGACAAAATATTATGCAAGAAATCAAATTCAAAAGTATGATGGAGTTTTGGTGTGATACGAACAGCTTTTATACTCAATTAGGTATAGCTTACTGGCGAAATAAATATTTCAGATTTATCACATTTCATCATACTGCAGTACTTTTCTCATAACACTAATCACATACCACAGAAATTATTTAATTTTTACCACTAAGTTCACCTATAAAATTCTAATCAGATATATTTTGTGTAGTATTGCTTTACATATTTTTATATTATATAAGGGGGCAAACGAGACATCGGAGTCATTTTCTTGACTACCGACGCAAATAGACACCACAGAGGTTATAAAGATGCGATGCCCTCCTGCTCCCATGGGCCACCGGCTACTTACACCGCACGAATCGCGACAGCTGTAATTTTACGCTGGTTGCGTGTAAGCGAGATTACCCCAATATATTTCAAATCCCGCCGTAGTAAAGTTTTACTGTTATAGAAGTAGTTGTAAACTAAGAAGCTATGAAACCGAAGCTAGCCGTTAGTACTAACTGCAGCAAGTTTGATCGTAAGTGAAATTGATGGCTTTCATATTTTATATAGAGTTGCTATTTACTAACGTAATTTCCTAGTCTTCAATAAATCTTATTAGATGAAACACAAGTCCGGGCCTTTGAAATATGTTAAGTGTATTGGTTCTGACCTTCGTTCCAAGGTCAGTACTTAATAGGGATTTTATAGAATTTCGCAAAGGTCAACTTTTGGGAAGTTTACAGTTGTAAAGGATCAAATAGTGAAACTCGCTAAAAAGTGTTATTGGGACTGAGATAGAATTAAATTGTCAGTAGTTAATGGTTTAGCAAATTGTTAGTTCGATCGAATTGCATGACCAATTGTCAGTAGCTACAAGATATCTCGACAGCTAACCTCTTTTTTTTATGATATAGGAGGGCAAACGAGCAGCCGGAGTCATTTTCATGACTACCGACGCCCACAAACATCCGCATAGAGGCTATACAGATTCGCTACCCTCCTTTCTCCTCCCACCTCCATGGGTCACCGGCTGCTTACACACCGCACGAAACGCGACAGCAAGCTGTCACTTTACGCCAGTCTCGTGTAAGCGAGAGGTACCTCCCCGGTCGTGCCGGCCCAATTCGACTGCACGCAAGCATGCAGTGTGGCACTACCTCCTACCATTACCATTTCTCTTTCTCCATCTCTATCCTCTCGTCGAAAGGTTGTGAAAACATCAAATAGGAAAATAAGAAACTTGTAAAACTGTGATAGATTTTCTCTATCTCTATCTCGCAGTATAAAGAATTTCCAGAGTACGATGTTAGAATTCGTTAAATAATTAAAAAAAAATAATTGACTGAACCCTAAACGACTTCCCTAAACGTGACGACCCCGCACCTGAAGACGGGAGTGTTGGACTGCCTCCTACCCGGTGGGCCGACTTAGCCAAGGTGGCAGGGAGTCACCGGATATCCTATGGCGCTCCATGGGCATATGTCCAGCAGTGGACGTCCTCCTATCTTCATGTTTAGACGGCCCCATGACCCACGGTGTTGTTCCAGCGATGGAGGGCGGCGCGTGGTGCGCCCGCGACATCTCCCTGCGCGCCCAGAAGAAGTTCCTGTCGCGCGTGGGCGGAGCCGCCAGCGCGCGCGCTCTCATACTCGACGAGCACACGGCGAAGCTTCTAGATCAGGTATAGTGATATATTTTTTTTTATAGTATAAGAGACAAACGAGCAGTAGGAGCCATTTTAATAACTATGGACATCCGCATATAGGTTATATATATGCGTCGCCCTTCTTCATCCTCCTCCCTCCATGAGGGAGCTCCAGGCTTACAAACCGCACGAAACGCGACAGCACAGTTGTCACTTTACGCCGGTGTCGTGTAAGCGAGAGGTACCTCCTACTTAACACATGCAGAATAGTGAGGAAGTTCGTGCAATTAGCCGAAAGCGAAATGTGCACCACCACACACTAGCACCAGGTATTGCATTTACCTGGCTTATGGCCCGCAAATGAAAAATGTAACCAGCATTTCCTTTACTTCATACACACTCCATATAGTTTACAGAGTGGCAATTACATTTTCTATTAAATATTGCCTACATTAAATTATGAAAAATTATATTAATTATTGTCATTTTTATTTCGTTGCCAATATGATGTGGACTCTTTGTCTTGGTATACTTCAATATACTTGCTTCTGACCCTTCTGGGTTCAGAAGGCGGTCATTGAAAAGTCTCCGCGGTCAGACAGAATCCGGCTCCTAAAAATGGGACAGGAGTACCCAGACTTTCCAAAACTCGCTAACTTCGTACAGTAATAGATTAGGAATCCATAGATTCCCAAACTGCATTACTATACGCCATGATAATATATTTTATTTATTTTAATGAGGACCTGAAGAAAACACAATTTTAGGCGCGTAAGGTTATTCTAAAATTCTATTTCTAATATTACGAAGACGCAGAGTTTCTTTGTCTATTTTTAGGCTGTATGTCTTCGGAAATACGTATCCAATAATGAAAAAATATTTCACTACAAAGAGCTTCACACTATTGAGTGACATAAAGCATATTTTATTACTAGATGACCGTGCCCAGTTTATTTTTAGATTTTTTACTAAGCAATTTATAATAATGTGCTAATGTATAAATGTAATTTTAACAATTTAAGTAACCAGCCGAACCATAATCGAATAATGATATCGATTACTTCTACTCTTGTAAAAGCTACATAATTTTCGTAGGCGCTCGCAATTTAATATTTCCAAAAAAAGACGTCGCATAATCTAATTACTCCAGCGTATGCAGAGCAGAGTGCGGTAATGTATTCCACGCGAGTACAGGGCCGGGCTCGGAGCGGCTCATTAATTCTCATTATTTATAAATTTACACAGCGCCGCTGAAGCCCGCCCACGATATTGCATTATCTTGTTACACTCCATTGTGTTTGTTTTACTTGACATTGTCGTCGTCATAATATTGTAGAGCTCTTGTCGGAGGAGCTACTGGATGATAATCTTACTTCACTTCATCATAGTCAGCCAGAGGATAGCTAAACATAGTCCCAAAGAGCACTTTAGAAAAAGAAAAATGCGTAGCTACGCAGTTTTCTTCAGAAGAAATAGCAATATTGTTCAATTAGCGATATTGTGGATATATACAAAATTTGATGATAAGATAATGGTCCTTAACCCTTGTCAAAGGAATATCGTATTACTATATGTATCATATCAAGTGAGAAGTATATGGAAGGTATATTATTGTTTTCATGTAGGAAGGTATATATGAAACAAGAAATAATGAATAATATTTGTCAATGAATGTAGGTTGTACTTGACTTTTGACTTTTTGAGTATTATACGTGAGTGTGAGCGAGAGAGAAGGAGAGAGGTGTTCCTATGAGCTTGGGGTTCTCTCTCGCTCACGTGTACACTGCTGAGTGCTACAGTGTAACGAGTTCACGCGTACTACCCGCAGTTCCTGACGGTGCTGCTAGTGCGGTGTTTATATCTCTCTCACTCGCTGTGAGTGCGAGTGGAAGAGATATATGTTCGTGTCCAAATACTCGCAGTTCCTGACGGTGCTGCGCGCGCGCGTAGAGCGGCGCGAGGCGGAGCGGCTGGTGAAGCACGTGATCAAGTCGGCGGTGAAGCTCGGCGTGCTGCGGAGACACGGCCAGCTGTCGGCTGCTGATGAGAGGGCGCTCGCCGCCTTCCGCTCCAAGTTCCATGTGAGTGCTTTTTTTGCAGGCGCCTTGCCAGCATTGTTTGCCAGTTGATGAGACTGTTCGTTTTACTGTCGTTGTCCTATCGCGTCGGAGCCACATTAATGACTACCGACGCTACAGGACATCCGCGTAGAGTTTATCCGCATTGCCCTCCTTCCTCCTCCCACCTTTATAACAACTACCTACACACCGCACGAAACGCGACGTCACAGCTGTCACTTTACGCCGCGCCGGTTTCGTGTAAGAGTCAGTGTGTTTGTGTCAGCAACGAACTAAGTATAAGAGGAAAATAGAGCTAACTTCTAGTGCCACTTACGCGGCGCTACAATTTTGTGCTACAAAATACATGTATTGTTACTTAGGGTCGGTTTTTTAATCGTCAAATAAAAATTAACCCTAGGAATAAATTATAATCATCTCACTTAAACACGAAATAAAAAATGAAACAGAGATAGTTTATTCCTAGGGTTATCTTTTATCTGAGGATTGAAAAATCGGCCCTTAACAGTTTTAACATTTTACTTATATCGGCAGAAGAAAAGCGAAGCAGTCCCAATGCCTGCCTGTATTTTTAATCGCTTCTTCTTACGCAATCTATCGCAAATCAGTACTCATTGCAAATGCATCTTTGATACTGCAACAAGGAAGAGGGTAATTGAGTCTGTGAGAGGTCCCTACATCACTGGCCCTATGGAAATTCCTCAACTCTTCAAAACCTACTATTATCGAGCCCCCTTTATTTATCTACACCCACGGTAACTAATCGCTATCAAAATACATACCCGTAAACAGTATTATAAAACAATCTTGTAAAATTTTTGGTTAAAATATTTGTAAGGAATGCAGTTATGGAGTTGTGATAACCTCTTATCACAACGGTCGCCTGTATCTGGGTATAATGGGGAGCGAGGATATGTAGTCTTTGAACTTAACATAAAAATACCATTCATGGCCCCTTATCTCACAGTGCACCGGATAAAAAAATGGTATTAATTAGAATGGAAAAGAAATGGTGACCCCGAAATTAATTGTAAGGACCATTGTTACTGACATACGTCTAAAATTCTTATAGGAATATGTATTATAGTATCACTTTTGTCTGAAATTAACGTCTAATATTGAAGACACACAAGCACAAAAATACATCAGTTTATGCGCATATTTTGACGATCGCATTATAATATGAAATGTTACTTAAAGTATACCTACGGTTTGGAAAAAAAATAAGAAGAGTAAAATCATGTGAAGTGCGTTCATTGTTCGCTTACGTCTCATGCACACCTGACAGGCAGAAGCCTTTCTTAAAAGGAGACGTTTTATTTTTGGTCCGCATGATCTACGTAAATCGGCAAAAAATCGGCTAACACATTAAAAATACAAACACATATGAATTTGATTTGGTTTTTTGTTCAACAATAAAAACAATCTCCTTATGTAAACAGAAGTACAAAAATAACAAATAATTACCTTAGAAACTTAAATACACTAATGTAATAAAATATGTACTATGAACATCTGTAGACCTGGTGTCCCGAAATACAGGCCCCTAAAGCCTACCTTGGGCACCAGTCTCTCACAATTTAACATCATAAATGTTATTATGTTGCTTAATAATTATTGTAATTATTGATCAAATGATAGACGATGAAGTCAAGTTGACGTTTAGTACTCCAATGTACGGGTAATAAACACTTTGTGAACCAAAAAACGAGTTGTCTCAAAATTGAAAGTTAATTGTTATGTATATTTTTAAACATCCTAACAACTGTAGGTATATCATGGAGACGAAAGGTCAATACAAAAATGAAACGTCTCCTTTGAACGTCATACGTATCACGTACGGTAGCATGCCACAATTTTGTTCAACCTCAAGTTTGGAGATTTTTATCAAAATTGTGGCATGCTACCGAAGCCATTGTTAAAAATCTCCAAACTTGTCGCAGCTGACACACTTTTTTTATTTAATGTATTTACAAAACATCGTGTTTAATTACAGACTGTGCTTATGGCGGTGATATCGTTCTGCGAGGTGGAGTTCTCCTACGACCGCGGCTTCCTGCAGGACGCGCTCCGAGACTCGCACCAGTCGCTCAAGTGAGTTCCCTCATGGCAATACATCTGTGCAACGATCGTGTGGATGTTTGTGGGTGTCGGTAGTCTTTAAGGCTATAATTACGCGTTTGATCCACTGCCCTATAAAACCAGTGTTCCCACTTTCAAGTGATGAGTCTCACCTTAAAAATATATTTCGTGTTATGTACCTACACGAAGATTTTATACCAAAAGATCATCCATTTTTTTGAAAAAGAAAAAAAAAACAAGATACAGTAATGCCGTATTGCAGCAAAATTGGACACTTCCAGGTGCCTCTCGCTCACACGATACCACGAAGTGACCGTTGTCACGTTTCGCGTGGATTTACGATGACCTTGTGGAGGATAAGAATAGAGTCTGCATAACAATTACTTGGATATTTATAAGCGTCACGTCGGTAGCCGTTTGTCCTATTGTAGTCAGTGTTAAGATTAATTTCCGTAGCAATTCTGTGCATCATCATGATCAGCTGCAGGACGTCCGCTGCTGGACATGTGCCTCCCCTGTAGAGCGACGGTGGAAAGCTGACGGTCACGAGCCACTACCAGCATCCAGTGCCACACGACACCATAACGAAGTCGCCGGTCCACTGGGTTGGAGGCAGTCCAACATTCTGTCTTCCGGTGCCAGGCCGCTTCGAGAACCAATTCTGATCACAAATATTCAGTTAGTCTTTAACTTCTTTTCCAGGTCGGTGGTGGAAAGACACCTGTCCGAAAAATCCGTATCGCGTTTGGCCGGTGTGTTCGCCCTCGCCTCTCGAGGTGAGCTACTTGACTCGTTATTCTCTGGACAAGTCGACGAAGACGTACTCAAACTCACCAGGATGCTGCGGAAAGAACTAGACAGGGGTCTCCTATAATGCTCCAAGAGCAAACATGTGTACCGTCCTACCTTTCGTCGTTCACACGACTAAGTCGATGACTTACAATGTCGAAGGCTTCAGCAAAATCTAGAGGTCTATGTTCTCGAAATATCAAAATTCGTCTTTGGATATTTGATATTTGTAATAATCTCGAAGTTGCGGGATATTGTCCGATTTTGAGATCTTAATCGAGATCTGGTTATCTCCACAAATGGAGATTTTCGTGTAGAATTTATTAGGTATACGCACTCAACACAAGCACATTCGCTCTCTATTTCGGAATGATTTATCAAGGACTTGATTAAGAATGCTAGCGATATTGTCGCAGTAGTAATTTACAGGACAATTTTTACAAGAACATACAACATAATTCTGAATAATAATGGGATCAGAAGTAAGAAGTTTTAATAAATAGCTACACTAAACACTGTCACTTTATAGTAGGTAGTATTTTTGCGTTGATATAGATTTTCGTGCAATGATTGGCACAAAAACATAGGCAATTTGGATTTACAAAAACTGTAGGTTAAATGCTAAAAACTTGCCCATTTTAATACCACAATGATTGTAAAACAATTGTAGATTTGTTTGTGATTATGAAATGCATTTATGTTGGTCTTAATGTGGTCCAATCAATATTGATACTTCATTGGTCATAACGCTGGACAGGGAAGGCATCTGAAATTTCACAATTTTGGTCCAAAATTAACATTTTATTATAAAATGTTAATTTGTTATTATAATCTCAAAGTGTCTGATTTCAAAAAAAAAATTAAAATGTACATCTATATAATTCTTTTAAGTATAAAACCATTCTGCGTTGGAATCAATTGTACACCTTAAGCAAGTGGCATAGCTAGGCTAGGACTTTCCGTCTATGCTAAGAGCGTATGAGTAGGTCTTTTTAGAACACTACTGTCAAATTAAAGTCAGAAATGTATGTCGTTGTCCCATATCTGACCACAGAATCGACATTTTTGGGGGCCTGTTTAGGGACCTTGGGGAATGCCCTAAATAAGGATGGAACTAGTCCATATACAAAGCATGTTTTTAAAATTTCAAAATCAGCTTTATCTTATTATCTTGCCATCGAGTTTTTGAGTATTGTGTTTGTAAATATCTTGTATGTAATAATTTTAAGAACAACTTAGTATAACGATGTTACCAATTTTTACAAATTTAAGCACATATAATAGTCGTGTTTTTTAGAATTCGTCAGGTCTTGCCATTTCTGGGTTATTTTTCACATTATTTTTAATGAAATAAAATATTTTATATGACTTTTACTGATTCATATAATGATAATTTACACATTTTTTTTGGCCGAAATAATTTTTGCATTGTAGATTTTATTTTAATATTTTTTTTTATTGATTAGATAGTCATAAAATTGTGTTCAAAATTAGTAAAATGTGGTTAGAAAATTGTTGTTTCCAGTAAATAAACATATTATTGTTTGTTAACAGTTTGACGAACTCTAAAACGTATTTTAAGATATTCTGAAATATTGCCTATATTCTTAGCTAAGTTTTTACTGTATTCTATTTATTACCGGCTTAAAGTTTTAGTCGTCTTGTATAAGAAAAATAATATTTTCCGAGTCCACATTACATTTTAGTTATGGGTTTTTTGTGTGAAGATCGTTGGCTGATTCTGTAACCGTAAATTTGTTTTTGTTAGTTGGGTCTAATTTAAAAAAATCTAGACAAATATAATAAATGTCTTATATGGCAAAAATTCAGACAACTAACCATCAAGAACGCAAATTCAAAATACCATTAAAATAAGTTTTATCTAATAAAAGATAGAAATAGAAAAGGTTAGAAGCAGAATTGTTAACATCTATGTAAACAGGAAACTGTAGGAATAAGTTTTAAGTCTCTTGAGTTTTTATAATTTATGGAATTTTGATCCAAAATAAACTTATCCTGAAATAAATCGGTAGACTTTATATTTAAAATTCTAAATTTAAACTTATATCTTCATACCACTACATGTTACAATCAGCCAATCGGTTCATTTTAAAATGACAAACTTCGGACCAAAACTTTAATACCTAGCTGTAGTGGAACATATCTCTGCTGTCATATCTCTCTGCTAGCAATATATTAGTTGTTAATTTATTATTTAATTGTAGGTCATTTTATTTTTATATCTGTTTTATTGACGAAATTGTAATCGTTCAATGGTGTAAGTGTAATTTAAATTAAACCCATAGGAGATGTCGTGCAGCAGGAAGGTTATTTGATCTGATTTATTTTGCTGGAGCAAGATACCTATCAACTGTCATTTATATCCAAAAATTTTTCTTATAATTTTTAAAAATTTTATCATTTTTATAATTTTTCATTATTTTTAATTTTTTTTTTTAATTTCTAAGATAATAATAAGTGACCATGATCAGAGTAATGTGCTTGCCACAATACGCATTTTACAATAAAACTAAAAATTAAATTGCTCACGTAATAAATAGAATAGAAATAAGTATTACCAACATTTCATGAATTGAACGAATTTACTAAATAATACAAACCTATTAATAAAGCCAATGATACTCAGAGGTTTAATCATATAAACTTAATTTGATGGTTTTTTTTCTTAATTTTCGTCGTCTTTAGTTTTCCACAATACAGTACATACAATTCAATACAATACATAATCCAAATAAAATGTGAATAAATAACCTATATAAAATATAGAATTCTTTAATCTAATGTAAACTATAAGTACATATTCTTGTATATAAAAATTATGATTTTAAAATTATTAATCATTATTAGCTAGCCCCTTGTTCTGAGTATCTTTGCTTATGTTTTGCAGTCTTTTAGCTCTCATGCACAAACTTGCCACATCTTTTACATTTTGAACGAATCAAGCGAATCTCAAGCACTTCGAACATGTATCACTAGGGGTAGTCTATGTTATGTTTATTTAATTTACTTTTTTACTATGATTGATGGAGGTTTTGAGTATAGCTTTGTATGTCAAACATAGTCGTATATGAGATATATTTAGGGTAAATGTTTTCATAATATGGTAACACACAGTAAATTTTGTTGTGGCATCATCATATGAAAAGCGTTTTACCTTTGAAAATGGTAAATTAGCAAAAACACTTAAATCAGCTTTTTGAATTGAGTATATGTATTCGATTTGATGTTTACACATAATATTATAAATCTAAATAAAAATTTATTAAAGAAATAAATAAAATTTCAAAAATGAATTTTAGGCATCATTTCATACTGATGTCGACAATAAATACCTATACTTTAATTTTTCGGTCATCATTAAGTTCTTTTTTTAATGTATGGCTAATTAATTAATTAAATGAATTAGGTAATAATTAATTATTTCTTTTCACATTATATGTCTCATAAACGACATGGAGCGAGGAAGATCCTTAGCTAGATGAAATCAAAGAGACGTCCGAATATAAATTGTAGGTATTAACATGACAATATGTTTGTTTTGTATGGTGTATAATTACGTGTGTAGGCTAATGATAATATCAGTTTTGCACTCTCACCATATCAACATGCAATAAAGGCAAAAAAAGTTTTAACATGTGGTAAAAACTCTTTAGGATAATTTTGTAAAAAAAGTAAGTGTTCGATGTTTAAAAAAATCGATGTTTAAATTTTTTCACAGCTTATCAAACTTGGAAATATTTAAAAATGGAATTTATATTATTCCAAACTCAAACATTAACGAATTTAGCAGGGAGAGCCATTTTGGCTCCGCTAGATCTCACATATCTTGTCTATTTGATTTTATATTTCACAATTAAGGAATAGATTAGTTTGTAAGTTGTGACGGCGTGTGTATGAAGTAAGTCTAGGATATTAAGTAGATAAGAAATAAATGAAAAAAATAAGTCGATGTTCTACGGAAATTGTGTATGATTTGTCTCAATATGTTTTTACAAGTTACTTCTACACTATTGAGCACTAGATGGCGTGCACACACAAGCGAGAAGAACACTGCTTACCCATGATTCACTACTTTGTATATCTATTAAAAAATATTTATTGTTTTTTTCTGTACTATACGTGCGCGTTAAGTTTAAACGAGCACGACGAGCATTTAAAAAATGGCGACTGCTGATGAATATGAGGGGTGGCGGGGAGTGCCAACTTAACGGTTGCGAATAGTGACGACAAAGTTTTTTTTTCATGCACACGTGCGTTATAATGTATATCCACATTAAGCTGTGTTATATGTTTAAGATTTGATATCAAATATACAATTCGTAATAATACTATGACTTTTATTATAGGTACCTTTTTCATTTTTGTATTAAATGGATCCATCTAAACATACACATACATTAAACATTATAATCCTACCGCCATGTTATTGCTTATAAATAACGATTAACTTATTAAGATAACGAGTACTATCTCTTATGAAGAAATAGAAGAATGTAATAAGTAGGAACTAAAAATACTTCCTCAGAATGGCCATGAAAAACTGACAAACCGGAGACTCGGAAAAAATAGAGAAGTTTGAATGACCATAGCTGATAGCTGTTTGAAACTAAACTACTCCGGTTAGTTTGGTGGTGAGTCCAACCAATTTTAATGAAATAAGTTTTAAGTTACAGTTCGCATTCGTGGTAAAGACAACAAAGATGCGAACTTAAAATAATGCACGTTTAGGATGGATGAAGACTTTCATATTTCTTTAAATACGGTGTCCTTAAGATAGAGTTTTAAGTAGAGTCTGTCTGGAACAGGATGTCCAACCGAAACCGAAACACACTTTCGGCTTAGATGAGCGGCGTCTATAAACATCCTTTTAATAGCTATGAAAACGTGTTATCCTTTCGTACTTGTTATATAAAAAAAAAGAATTTTGGTAAGAGGTAGTGCCATACTGCATGCTTGCATGCAGTCGAATTGGGCCGGCATGACCGGGGAGGTACTTCTCGCTTACATGAGACTAGCGTAAAGTGACAGCTGTGCTGTCGCGTTTCGTGCGGCGTGTAAGTAGCCGGTGGCCCGTGGAGGTGGGAGGATGTTTGTGGGCGTCGGTAGTCATAGGCGTAAAATGGAGCGGCAAGCCGGAACAATGCAACTGGGTCCCGACCCCGTGGCATTTGTCAGTTTGTCATTAAGCAGAATTACTCATCCTACTTAGGATACTAATATTCCCAGGCATCGGTTGGAAGAGAGGGCACAATTCTTTAAATTTACCACGGATCTTAAACCTTACTCTCAACCTCAACAGGAAAATGAAAAAGTTTTTATTCAAAATAGAATTACAGGAATTACTTTTTGAACGTCAACAATTAAATCTACCAGGATAGCATAGCTGTCGCTTTGCTGCAGTATTATGCGAGTGAGGTTTCCCCGGTCGTGTCGGCCCAATTATCTGGCAACTTTTGTGGTCATTATAACTTCCATTTCTTGGTTATTTTACGGGTTTTAACACGATATGACTTATTAAAGGTACTATTTAAAACATATACCTTTGCTCGACGTTTCGACTGGGTTACACCAGCCGTGGTCACGAGCCGACTTCGGTCGGACACGGTCGGCTCGTGACCACGGCTGGTGTAACCCAGTCGAAACGTCGAGCAAAGGTATATGTTTTATCTAGTACCTTTAATAAGTCATATCGTGTTAAAACCCGTAAAATAACCACAATATGTGTAACAAACGCGAAAGTCTCAAACAAGTATTAACTTCCATTTCGTTAGAAAGAACAATATCAATTGAAACAACCATTCAAAATTGTTCAAGTTGCGTATTTTTTTTAACACAAAAGGCCAAATAAGACGTCATGTCATCGGTCCTGTTCTGCCAAGACAATTATTTACTCAATCATTTATTTGTCCATAACCTCCTACTTTAACAGAGGTTACACCGATTTGTGGATTACTTTACTATAAAAAAAAATAAAAATTTCTTTTATAAAAAAGCTTTTATTGAAAAGCTCTCTTTAAATTTTAACCATCAACTTATGATCTTATCATACACAATTTATATGAGTTTGTCTTGAGGTTTTAATAGCTACCAATAAAAAATATAAAAAAACTGAACTTAGCAGATTTTACTTAATTAAATTTGTACTAGTTTATTCACATGACAAAATCACACGATCAACGCACAAACTTGAAATTGTGGTGTGGTGTGAGCATTAAGAAAGAATTTTTAAAAATTCAACCCCTACACACTGTACAATGTGCATACCCGTGCATCGAATCGCAGCATTTAGGGGCTGTTTTAAATATGCAGCATCTAAGTGCTGGAATAACCTCCCCCCACCGTTGCGCAACATCAACACCAAAAACAGTTTTAAACGCCAATATAAAAAATATCTATTACTCTCTCAAAAGGACGAGTAAATATACAAACTGCATAATTGGTTGTTGGTCATTTTATTTTCTTTTACGACTGGTGCCGGGCGGGTGTGTGTATTTCTACATGTGTGTTACATATCATAAATTAATCTGTTGTTAATGTTGTACCTATCTATGTACGTATTATTATAACTATTAATTTGCGTGTGCGTTAGTATATTTGTTTGTATGTATGTATGTAGGTATATATTATGTATATAAATTTGTGTTTATAGGTTTTAGATAAATTTTATCATATTATGTATCAGCAGTGCTTATTATTATATATTATTGATTATTATTACATACTGCCAAAGTGAAAATTAAAATTGAGGTGGTACTGAAAATCAGTGACTGGACAAAAGTCCTGGCTTAAACTGAGGTTCACCTTTTTGTGAGACACTATTCTCATGCACATGTCGCCAATTTTTGTATTTCACTTTTTTTTAATTTTTATCTTCTTTTTTGTATTTTGATTTAATGTATTTTATTGTCTCACAAATAAAGCTTTTTTATTTTTTTATTTATTTATTTTTTATGCAGCCTTAAGGTGGTGAAATAAGGGGTGAAAAGCCTATTCGCTTTATTTGCGTATATTACATTTTATATGCTTTTCTATCGTACGCTGTATTTTAATTATTAATAAACTCGATTTTTCAGAGGAGAAATAAAACGAACAATTATTGTGAAAGCACCAGTCAATAATTTATTTACTAAACCTTAGTATACAAATCTGATATCAGTGATGTGTGTAGTGCTGGACTGTAATCCAAACGAAACCCTAAGTCGTATCACACAGGAACTAAATCAAATAAACTTAAACCGATATATACAATATTACTTGGTAATCAATAAAAAGTGCAATTATTCGAATGTGGTATGACTTAAGGCTGGATGTACAGTCAATGCTAGGCTGTAGCAGAAGGCAAGCTAATAAAATTAAAATGAAGAGCGAAATGGTTGTTACCGATCGTTCGCTTGTATGGTTACTTTATGATCTAATCTTGCCTTCTGTTTGTATATGGTATGTGCAAGAATCACAAATTCACAAGTCCACAATTTTTTTTTTATTATTTCTTATCAACTTTGCTTCTACTACATATATTAACATTAACAAATGAAGAGTTTACAACTGAAAAAAAAACACGTATCAATTTTAACTTATAAACATTAATACTTAGTAATAATGAGTAAAATGTACCTAATATTCGTTTTAAGTTTGTTCGATAATATTTACAATAAGATCTTGGAATGATGAAGTATGGATATATCCAATATACAAGAAAGTGTCTACACATTAAATGCACATACATTGATAGAATTTTAATGAAATATATAGTTCATTCACGTCAAAAAAGTAAGCACAGGCTACAAGTGAATTATGTGCTAAGAAATTTATAAACCCTTAGTTAAATAATACAGATATGAGTGCTACCGTCTTCGTATATAATCACAGCACTAAGTTTGAAGGTGTCACAGGCTGCGTACCAAAATTCACTTCCAGTACTGCTCTGTACTTTTTCAGTTGTCAAATCCATACTGCAGCGAACTGGCAGGTTAGCAGTACTGACAGTAAACTTTCGAAGGCAGCCAAAATAATGACATGAAGCTGTCGCGGCCGATTGCAAAAAGCTTTTTCCAATGAGTTGTTACACATTACAATACATAAGTACTCTTACAGCACTACTAGTATAAAATAGATTTATTTCTCTAAACTATACATAAATATATTTTAGTACTAATATTGTGAGTATCAATTGATTCATAATGATTCATGTTTATCACCATGATTCATTGTGGATTACATGATTTTAATCCTTAACTTTATATGAATATCGATGAATCGAAAAATCTACTCGCAAAATAACTTTATTAGCATCAAAATTTGACAATGTTGACAAAAATACAAGATATATGATAAGTTATGATTGTTTAAATTTTTCTACTAACTACATACATAATATTTTACAGTTTATTAATCATCTTTCAATCAGGTTTACATAAGTATTTCATGTCGATCCTATAAATTACCGTTTTTGTTTTACTATGATTTTCTTTGCCTTACGAAAAGCCTTTTTATTTCATTTTCCACCAATTCTAATTAATTTTACACAAACAAATTATAATTAAATTCATTATGGTAACATTTCCTATTTTTGTTACTTACATATTAAATTATCGATATAAAGAAAGTTGTTGTTGTAGTATGACGTACAATTAGATATGTCAAGTAAATGTATTCAGAGCTGATGACCACTAGTATTGCTCCGTGTTTTGTATTATCCATCTACATCAGGGGTGCTCTACTATCTACCTCCTACGATGTTACAATTCGCTAGATTTACCTTCTCGTGAAATTATACTGTTCAAGGTATAAACTAACTTGCAATGAATAATGATACATACTTTGTAACATCTAACATAACGTAACTAGCTCGTCTTGATTTTGCGAGCACCCGAGACACAATACTTTCCGTTACCTAAATAAAGTACATATAATTAATTAATTACGTAGCTTTATGAAATACTCAAAATAACACCTAATTCATTAATTACAATCGGTAGGTATAAACAAAATATGACTCAAAGTAGCAACCGAAGCTATGGTTGCAGTGGATTACAACCCTAAGGAAATCCGACTAAATAATGACTATATTTTTGATATTTGTACTGTTTTAGTGAGTGCTTTTGTAAAATTAATATTTATTACTAAACTGGAATGATTACAAAAATATGAACTAACTTTACATATTCTTTTCTTTATAATTATTTCTTTTAGGAACGAAAAGTATTGTCAATTCGATGGTATGGTTCACATTCAAGTGTTTATTTCTACATTTTACCTACATTACCTAATTTTATTTGTGAGACATCACTAACGGACAATTTGAAAATGTGCGTTTATAAAAAAATGTAAAAAAATAGTATGTACACAATAATATATAAATCTACGATATAAATAAATGACAAACAGAATAAAAACAAAGTGGTACGAGACGAAACATTTTTGTGATTTAAAATTCAAAAGTACGTTTTTTTTAAATTTAAATTGAACTACGGCTACAAATAATTTGTCTTCCTAAAATCTATGTTTGTTACCAATTAAAGCTAAATCAAATTCACCTGCTTCTGTACTTTGGCTTGATTCTTTTATTCCATCTATTCTAACAATTTTTGTTTCAAAAATTTGCTTTTCAAATCAAATTTACTGGAAAGCCTCCCGAAGTAAGAAGCCAGAAATCTTTTTTTCTTTTATGTTTTTTGTTGATAAATATAAACAATAAATAAATACATCCACGCTAGAAAACTAACACCATCAAAGAGTCTGCTGCATCCAACTCTATATAATGGTTCATTTTGGATGAGTGCTCAAAAATTCTTACTCGATCTAGCAAGAGGTCCAAAAGTTAGTAACCTCTTTAGTGACAAAATGAGCAATAAGATAGGTACATAAAGTTGGTTTAGGAACAGTAAATATATAACACGTGAGCTATGGGAACTAAAGGAGATCTATCGAGTATTAAAAAAAAGGTCTGCCGAGTCCTAGTCTCGATGACTATTAAGCTTGGATTTCCTAGGATGATGGTGGGCTATTAAAGCGGCCGTAATACTTAATGTTTTCTCCTGGGACATTGAATAAACCAAACAATATGGTGACAAACACTGCTTCAATCTTAAAACTGAAGAACTTGCGGTATAAATTCCTGAGGTACGACTTTGCTTTGAAAAATGCGTGTTTCAAATCAAAACAGATTCTTGTGATTTGTCGGAAGCACGCATTCACGAACTCGCAATTTTGCGTGGGACCACTGAGCTAACGTTTTATTTACGTCGAGACAAAATCTTTGATTAGTGATGGTGATACTTTTTAAATTAACAAACAAAAATGCGTGTTCCGAATCAAACATTGTTGATTTGCGTCTCGAGCACGCTAAGCATGCAGGCAAACTCGTAACTTTGGAGCGATATCTAACGTTTTATTTGCATTCCCGTCTTTATTACAGCCGCTTTATTGCGGCTTGAAAATCCAAGCTTGACGGGTCGGAGGGTGTGTCTACTCGCGCAGCTTGTGCCAGTCCGCGATCTGCCTGCGTGGTGCAGCCTGCACTTCACGCCAGTGGTGGCGCGCGCTGCCAGCGCCCTCCGCGCCTAGCTCCAGACGACCAATCACCTGCAAATGTTTGTATATTGTTTTATGACGGGTCAAATAGATATTAAGGCTATGTGTCAAATAACTGTCAGTCCTTCTCAGTATTTTTTCAGTTGTCCTTCGTACTGGACCAGTAGTAATTTGACAGCAGTAAAACAGGTCACGGTCCGACGTTGGTCGTAAGATGTAGTGCCATTGTTATTCCATCGCAAATATAATGCAACTCGCTGGCACGAGTTAACAGCGAACAAGACCTATTTTCACACGTATAGGAGAGGGGTAATAATAACTAATAACTATTATTATAAGGTTAACGTACCAAATCCCTTTTGCTTGGCGCCCGAACTCACATCGTTCTTACTGCATGCGTAATACTAGGGGCAAGTGATCTAGCGACGCGCTGGAAGCAGTACCAAGCAGCACTACGAATTGGAACGACTCGAGTGGAGAATATCACTCATCATCTTTCTTAGTCACGCGGACCCAGTCGAACACGGGCAACTCTAGTGCGAGGTGATCTAGCGAGGCTTTGGGCGTCGCCGGATGAACTAACCTCATTCTTAGTGTACTAGGTACAATACTAACCTCCGTCTTAGTGACACGGTCCCAGTCGAGCACGAGCAACTCTAGTGCGACGTAATCCAACGATGCGCTGGGAGCGGCCGGCACCTCGATCACAAACTACTTTAGTATGACGCGACATGATCTAGCAACACGATCGAATTGAGTGTTTCTGTACTCACCTCGTTCTTAGTGACGCGGTCACAGTCGAGCATGAGCAACTCTAGTGTGACGTAATCTAGCGACATGATCAACTTGAATGTTTCTGTACACACCTAGTTCTTAATGACATGGTCCCAGTCGAGCACGAGCAACTTTAGTGCGATGTGATCTAGTAACACGATCGACTTGAGTGTTTCTGTACTCACCTCGTTCTTAGTGACACGATCCCAGTCAAGCACGAGCAACTCTAGAGCGACGTGGTCCAGCGACGCGCTGGGAGCGGCCGGCACCTCGAACACGAACGACTCGTTGAACACCGGGTTGAGGGTGCGCTTCTTTACGTGCGTCTTCTTCTTGGCGATCCGCTGGCCGTTGTACAGGAGGTACATCTTCACGTACCTTAGTATAAAAGAATGAAATATATTTTATAAAGTTTTTTACCCTTTACATCCCCTTCAGCGGGGAATTTTAGAATATTCTCTCTTAGTATTCCTCTTCACTCGCTAAGAAATCGTCATTCCAAATTGCAACTTTCTACGCTCAGTGGTTTCGGCTGTACGTTGTCTGTCAGTCACTCAGTAACGCAAGATATGTTAAGATTGTACACAGAAATACTAAAACACTGAAATATAGACGAGGAAAGACGTTTTGGCATCTCATACGACAAAATGTTTTAATAAGAACCATTGTAGAATGACAGGCGTAATGAAAGGAAGAAGCAAAGAGAGTAGAATGACAGGGGCAAGGAAAGGAAGAAAGGAAGGGAAAGGAAAAGGAAGAAAGGCAAGAAGGACACGTAATATGGAAAATTTTAAAGAGAAGTATGTCGTATGAGAAACTGAATTAAAACAAATAGACGAAGCTCCACCAAAAAGAGTTACACTTATAATGATGATGCTGACATACACAACAGAAAAGGCTCTTATATTACTTGGAAGCACGTTCTGAGACAACAGATAACTAACAATCTTGTTTGTCCTCGACTTTTAAAAGTATTTTATCATATAAAGGTGTGTTTATCTCTCTACAAACTACAATTAGAGCGAGAAGTTCATCCCGAAAGTAGACGTAAGTCTAAGATAAGCCTTGTTGTGCTTTAAGTTATTTGTTTTTTAGATACTGTGATATGATTATTGAAAGTCTTTCTCGGATTTTTGGCTTGTCACATGCCGTTTGTTTTACATTCTTGGGCATTTCTATTTAGATCTACTAAAAAGCACAACAGTAAAGTAATTATAACTGCGGTTCGTTTAGGTTCGTAAAAAAATAACTAAAACTTGTAACTAATAACTGAAACCTTGTAAACGTAACATAATTGACAACCGCAATGGTTCTGTCGATAACTTACTACGAAGAAGGATGAGGTTGATAATAGACAAAGTAACTAACGGGTCGGCGAGGCCGGTGACATCCATTTTGGGCAGGTTGCGCGCCTTCAGCAGCACCACGGTGAG
>LUGF01043797.1:32767-47912 GCA_001625245.1 Calycopis cecrops
AGTGTATAATACCTTTCTCTTTCTCCCTCTTTCTTTTCGTTCTCTCATCCCTTCTCTCTCTATTACCACTCCACTTCGTTCCTACCTGGTGTCCCACGACACCACATATTTTATTAGTATTTAATTTGTTGTCATTTAAGATGTTACGACCTGTGTTTCGACTGAGTTAAAGTTGTATTTTGCCAGTAATAGCTATGACAAAATTTTCTAAAGGCCCGGAAGTTCCCCACGCTGTTCACGAGATCGTGTTAGGTATATTTCTAACTTAACTGACGTCATATCTTTTGTGAGATATACTTCTGCCTAAAATATTATGTTAATTGTTTTTTTACTATTATTGTTATGTTTTCGTTTTGTTTTTCTTGTTTAATTTTTGTTCTTATATCTTGTGTATGGTAGTGTTAGTCTCACAAATAAAGCTATTTTTATTTATTTTATTTTTTATTTTGTATATCGCGATAAAAAATAACTTTGTTTGAATTTCGCGCTACGGTAGTATTAAACCATTAAACCACGTTAAATACCTGTCTATAACCGTTCTGGATGGTAAATAACAGCAAATAAAAAAATGTAAGTCAATAGAACTTCAAAAATATTTATTTAAATTATTTTAAAAAATGGGTAATTTTTCTTATGTCTAGTAACCCTTTACACGCGCAGACATAAATACATTGTCACAATTTTAATGCTTCAATATTTTCTAGGCAACATTCCGTCCGCCTTTTTTTTAACGTCCTTGATAATAATATTCTTTCAATTTTTAATTTTATTTGATATCTGAACGACATCAAAAGTTTGACAGGTATGAATAGTTTTTATGGGAAAACGAAATTGTTGTTTTTACTACATTCTTAGCATTTTTTTGTAAATATGAACGTGTGTGCGTGCGTGCGTGTGTGTGTGTAACGAATAGGCACCGAAAGTATTGGACCATTGCAAAAATTATTTCTTCTTCGAAAATTTCAATGCTACATTATCACAGATCAACATAGGCTATTTTTTACCATGGGGAAATGCTTCATTCTCGTGGGAAAATGCGTGCACTTTTAAACGGCAGAACCGATTGGGTTAAATTTTTATATGGGTATTTCTATGGTTTCTTGGTGCTTAAAAATACTGTTGGATCCGATAAGTGGCGCTGCTGTCGGTGTGTCAACTACTGAACGTCTTGACCAATTGGATTAAAATTTTGTATGTGTATTCTTATTGTTTCCCAGAGACAGTTATATTATATAGACATATAAAAATGAATGTATGTCTGTATGTGGTTTCTAGAATAGTAATGCATAATAAATTTGAGAATGTGATGATCTTTAGTAAAGTTGTCCTGAATGCGCTCACGAACTTTTCTAAGTTGGTATGATAAATTTTTGACAGATGGCGCCACTGTAATTCTAAAGAATGTTATACATATATTGCTATGATAGCCATGCTGGCGTATCTGTTGGTGGCGTATCAACGCGCACACGGTACAGGTAGTACATAATAAAAAATAAAAATAGAAGAGTATATAATAAATGTGAAAATGTCACACTTTCACATCAAAACGAAGCATGCAATTGTTGACTGGAGTGTGCCGCCGGATAATTAGCTTATTTTCAGTAAAAAGACATGTAATCTTATTTCACTTAATCTTTTCAATAATGTGAAAACTCATCATCATCATCATCAACAGCCAGAAGACTGCCACTGACCGACGGTCCCCGGGAGCAGGACACCGCGCTCTCCGGCGCGCTCCCCCCCGCGCTCTCCGGCGCGCTCCCCTCCGCGAGCAGTCCTCGGCACAACGAGCGACCAGACATTGTAACTTTATTGCTTGCCTCTGGTCTAGGTAAGTAATTCTGTTTATAGTTTTCATGCAATCCGTAGAATTTCCGAACATAACAGGGAAATACCAACCCCTCTCAAAGTATGCGCTTACTCTTATGATTACGCTAATCTGATCACTTTTTAGTGTTCCGTATCTCAAAGAGAAAAAACGGTATAAGGGTTCCGTTTATCGCTTTGCTGTCCGTCTGTACCTTTTTCTCTAAAACGCGTGAAGGGATTAAGCTGAAATTTTGTCAAATATGAAGGTCAGTTACGTCTTGATGCCTTGAAAAAATCACACTTCTAAGTTAGCGCAATAAAAAGTTATAGCCATTTTAAATGCACAAATTTTGTATGAAAACGCACTTTTTCGAAAACCTATAGGCTTTCCGTTGAGCTAGAATTCTGAAATTTAGCAAGAAGCTTACCTTACAGTATACATATAGGAATAAATCTAAAAATTGGTAAATAAAATTTATATCACTGGAAAAATCATTACCAACTTATGCATGTAGTTCGTTTGATACTAAATGTTTGCAAGCCCCCGCATATATAAGTTTGTCAACTTATCGCAGGGAAGTGTAATTTTCTCAACGTCTATTACTTGTGCTCATACCTCCCGTTCCTACGGAACCCTCGGTGTGCGAGTGAACCGACTCGCACTTGACCTGGTTTTTTTGTGGTTAAACCAATCGAAATTTTGGGGTCAGACCAAAAAAACGTTGTATGAACTGACACAAAAACTTAGCAGTTTTGTGCAAGTGTCTCTTAAATACTTATTTTTTGGTAGAAATTGCAATTTCAGCGATTATTCCTTTCCGTATTTTAAAAACTAACGTTGCTTGAAACATCTTGTCTTGCACAAAACAGCATTCTGTATGTCGCTTAAAACAATTTGCCTTGCACAATATAACAATCAAGATGTTGCTTGAAATATTTTAGCCGCAGGTGGTGCTAATAAGTAGGTAATGTCGCTTAAAACATTTTGATTCCGTCTTACTTGAACAGAAACAAGGCGTTTAAATCAATTTGCACTGATACATATTTTTATCATACATGCCGCTTAAAATAATATGTTAGTTTATTTACATTCGAAAGTCACGCTATCATCATCATTGTTATTATACAGAGTTATTGTTTGATCACTGGCCAAATTTTCAGGTTTGGTTCAGAATCATCAATTCATCACATTCGATTTATGAAATAAAAAATATAAAAAAAAAATAGATATAATTACTTTGTCCCATTTTGTAAAACACATTTCTTGGTCACCACGTGCATCACACTCGCGACTCACGGTAGGCCGGACCGTAGGACCTTGAAGTCGAAACATTTCGTATAAAAACAACAATCGGTGACTTTTTAAAGGACCATTTCAAATCGATTTTTATTTAAAAAAAATATTACAATTAGACGATAAAATTTAAAACACGCCCTTGGAATAATGTTTACGTTGTTTATGTTGTGTTTTTACTATTTTAAAATTTGGCCGGTGAGCAAAAAACTACCCTGTATAGAGAAAACTCTAGTTGTTAATGTTAAAAATTCTCTATGGAATATCTTTGGAACAATAGTTGCGTCCCATAATTTTCTAAAATCATTATACTAAGTTTTAGCAATTTCTAACTTAACATTTCAAGAATTTTAATTCTTGAATTCAGAATTTTAATTTATAATAGATTTAAATCAACTTAATTGTTAACTTAAACTTAAAAGATAGGCATAGCTAATAATTTATAAAGTAAGTTTTAAACTGTTCATAAAAAGTTGATTCTTGAATGATATTCTCTTTATTTAGTCCTTAATTATCTTCATTTATTAAGATGACTTTTGTCGTGTTCGTTAAAAATTGCTATGCATTAAGCACCAAATCATAGTAAATACTCTTAATTCAAAGAATTTCACACACACGTTTTATGTTTGGAAGGGTGCTTAGGTAGTCATGAAAATGGCTACAACTGCTCGTTTGCCCCCCTATACCATAAAAAAAAAAAGAATTGCACTAAAACTATACTATCGTGTCGGTAAAGCTATTTACATTTAATGCAAATAATATACTTGCAAGGTAGTTAATGCGTTTTGCTTTTATCTGATAAACAACTTGCTACATACTTAAAACTTTTTGCCTGCATCAAATAATTAGGGACAGTGGCGCTTCAAGCAATTTGCCTTGCTCTAAAAGTGGACAGTTTGTATGAAGTGACAATTATTTTTGGAAATAATGAGTCTATAAGACTTAATTTAAAATAATATTATACTTAACGTTAGTATAAATCTTTCGTTTAAGAACCTATTTAATAATTTACTTAATAGTTTTTCCGTAATTAATTTATTTCCAAAAATGAAAATTTTGAGTCACTCTCCTGAAAAGTTTAAAAAATATCGCTTAATACATTTTGCCTTTCACCCCTCGAAATAATATAAAATACAAACTAAGCTACGTTAATTATATAATTATATTTTGTGAATATAACATGGTTTAAAAAAAATATAAAAGTATAAAAGTGAATAATGCGAAGACTGGCTCTGTATCAAATGTGACTAAATAAAATTAACTTATTTTCAGGAAAAAGACGTACCTAATCTGATTTCACTTAATGAATTCAATGTAAAAACTGATCATAATCATCAACAAACAGAAAGAAGACTTCCCCGGGTTGCCGGTCACCGCGCTCCGGTGCGGCCCCTCTCCCCCGCGAGCAGCTCCCGGCTCGGCGAGCGACCGGACGTTGTCACTTCATTGCTTGCCGTCTGTTTTAGGTAAGTCTGTTATAGAGGGTTATTTTAATCACTGTTTAAATTTTTAGATTTCGTTCAGAATCGATAATACTTAATTCGATTTATGAAATAAAAAAAAATTATAAAATATTATATTATCCGAAGGTAAAACACGTAACTCACGGATACGGGACGCGAACTATAGTTTACCTGTACCTACCTCGAGTGTGAGTTCCATCGAAAAACAGCGAAACGCAACTACTGCGTTAATCGAGCTAACTCATACGTTTTAGTACATGTAGCATACGCGAGTGTAAGTTCCCTAAACATCAACTAAAAAGTTATCCGTTTGCTCACTTTAATAGTAGTATACTTGTGTCCGTCACGTGAGCCAACCCGACCAAATTTAAAATTTCACTGTTCATAGATCGTACAGAGGGACTGGTGTGTAATTTAGTTTAAGCGCATAATATGCTTATTATGAATGGAGCTATTGCTGTTTCGCTTTAATCATATTGAAAAAATGAGACAAAATGACAACATCGCGTTACTACGGACGCTAAGATTTTGACGTTTTAATTGACTATCGTCGGCGTCGCATTATTTTTGCATTCAATATACTTGGTTTCGTTTAAATCAATATAAAAGTTTAAAAACAATTGAACCAGCTACGTACATAAATTAATTATTTGTGACAGCGTGTTCTCCAATTTTGACGCAAGTGATTGTGTTAAAATTGAAGAACGCACTGTGAGAACATGTGTTAAGTGATTGCACATGTGTCGTCAATACTTGAAACCTCCGAAGTACACAATTGAGAAAGGAAAAAAAAAATTAAACCGCGTTCATAAATCTATCACACAACTTTCTGTAACACAATTTATTATTTCTCATTTTTTTGTACAATATTTAAAACTTTATAAAAAGTTATTTTAAGAACAATAATTACATTCTTTACTTAACCACACTGGAGTCCTATCGCTCGATCACCTAGACGATCTAGACGAGCACAGACTCATGTGGACAGAGTCTCAGAACACTTTCTTCAATCTGATGAAGAGTGGAGACGATTTGTAAAGAAAAAGCATGCAGATGAATGCAGATTAAGAGAAATAGAGGTGCAAACACAGCATAAATGGCAGGAGGTTGCTATGCTTGCTGTGGATACAATTCACAAAGATATCAACAAGTTTAACAAAGGTTGAGTTTTTTTATACTATAGGGGGGCAAATAAGCAGTGGAAGCCATTTTCATAATCACCTATGATCATAGACAACCGCAGAGTTTATACAGATGTGTTGCCCTCCTTCCTTCTTCCTTTTTTTGATTATAACAACAAATCGTTTTTTGGAAAATTTATTGCATTTAATATAATTATGTAATGTATAATTAATTAATTAATTAAAATATAATATAATAATGTATTCATGGTCTCTTCAGGGTTTTTTGAATAAAAACAAACAATATTTTATTATTTAATACATATTATTTTAATATAACTATTAATTAAGATGTTGTCATACGAGTATTAACTTTATAAACTTCACAACAAATTTGTTAGAAGAAACCAAAACTATCATACATAACAAATTATAAATAAATAACATTAATCTGAGACAAATCTTATAACTGTAGATAATCTTATTCTTCATTTATTTTTTAAGAGTAACAAATGTATTAAATGGTAATTGTTATATATTTAATGAGGAATGCACCAATAAATATCGTTATTGAATATATATTGATTGTTTTAATAAGTATTAACTATGTATTAGAAATTCACATTTACAATTACCACAAACTATATAGAGAATGACAATTGCATTACATGCACATTTTTATGCCACAGAGCATATTATCACATGAGTAAGTAAATGAACAGAGATAAAGCTTCATACAACCGCGTCGATTACATTACACTACTACAAGCAAACGGCGCATGTGTGCGTGTCAACTAGGCGAGTCTCACGTACGAGCCGCCACTGGAAAAAACCGGTTTACTGACGTTCACCCAGTTGACAAACGAAGGGCTCGCAGAACGTCGAGTGCGTTCTTATTTATGATTTTTTATTATTTTAAGTAAAATAAACTGTAAATAGTATATACAGCGTGAAATTAAAGTCGTCCTCGAAAAGAAAATTTTGAGTTCTGTATCAATAACAGAACCTATGTATAATATTAATTTATTAAAATAATTTTTTTTTTATTAAAGTCGATAGTTATATCGCTAGCGTTTGAAAAAGTGAGAAATTATAGTAAGGGCAATATATCGCGCGCTGCATTATTTTACTATAGACTCATTCATAAATTACACATCCAAGTAAATCTCGGGCCAATGGCGCGACTAAGCCAATCATAGCATTGGACTATGAGTCACCCCCCTCCCCCCCGCGCCGCTCCGGCCGGCCCGCGGCCGCGCGTCGGCTCTTGTGATGTGATTGTATTGACTTTGTGATGTGATGTTCGATAGTGTTTTCAAATGTTTTCATTTGATAAATTAAAAAGTGATAGAGATTTATGTACATAGAAAAATTTAAAAACAATAGCTTAAAACGTGTATTGAACGGAGAACAAGTGAACAGAGAAGTTAATTCATAATCCGTAAGTAAGTTAATTATTTCGTAGATAGATCCGACTTTTAAATATGCCTGAAATACATAAAATTCTGTTATCTCTGTCTGATTATCTCTTATGATAAGAATAATCATGTTTAATAGTATAAAGTACCTACGAAAGAAAAACAAACTATCTAGTATAATTTACGTTCGTCGGGCGCCGCCTGGCGGAAGTTAGGTGCAGTTATATAACAGCTGATACACCGCGCGCTGTCGAGAATCATTCATACAAGTTTAAAGAATAAGTACTATTACAAACTCGAAGGAATAAAAATTAAATATTAAAATTGAAACTCTTTTATATTTGACGTTACAATTGAATTACCAGTTTTTATTGGTGCTATAAGTTATTCCAAATTCATATGCTTCGGCTCGAGAACCATTATAATTCCACGGTGTATATAAAAATGCTCAATTCATTAAATTGAACGACTGTACCAAATTGGTTAATATTTTTTTTATGACAGGGCCATAGTTTATATTATGTAGGCAGATATTTGAAAATGGTGCAGAAACATTTAAATCGGATTGAATAGTCCTTGAATAATCCTATCTTTTTTTTACTAAAGTAAATTCAAATTCAAATTTAATTTATTTGCAAAAAACATGTCATAGATTACAGATAGTCGTGTATGCGTAATAAGTCACAATGTTTTGCCTTTTCAATAGGCATGCAAATATTATGGCAATTCTGAATTAATGTACATATCATCATTACCTAGGTACATTATTAATGTAACAAACAAATAACACATCAAATTAAATAAAGAAGACAAAACTACATAATAAAAACCTAGTTATTTTATAAAATCTTTAAGCTTATAGAAACATTTTTCTAATAACCAATCTTTTAACTTAATTTTAAACCATTTTAGGGGTAGGTTACGTATTTCTTTGGGTATTTTGTTATATATTGTTACAGCCATGGGATAGCAACTTTTTCGATAAAACATAGTTTTACCGTCAGGTACTCTCAGTCGACTTGGATCCCTTGGGAAATACCTATTGTCAACCTTGTTATGGTCTATAAACAATTCAAAGTGCTTTTTAACGAATATTGCTGTTTCTAGTATGTATATAGATGTCATAGTTAGTAACCTCAGCTTTTTAAATAATGGTTTACATGAATCTAATGGACCGGTACGGCTGATAGCTCTTATACATTTTTTCTGAGCTATAAAAACTCTATTTATGTTTATAGAGTTTCCCCACATTACTACGCCGTACCGTAAAACCGAGGCCACATAACCGTGATATGCTACAATTGATGCATCCTTACTTGTATTTCGTGAAAGTGTACGTAGAGCATATACAAATTTATTAAGCTTGTTACAAACATTTTCTGTGTGAGCCTTCCAATTACAGTGACTATCTAAATTATTGATCCCCAAGAATTTTGCATCATTTACTTGTTCTATGAGATTGTTATAAAATTTTAATTCAAGATTTATTTTTTTTTTAATTTGAAAATGGAATTACTTTAGTTTTATTAATGTTTATTTTGAGTTTGTTAATTTCCAGCCAATCAATTACTTCTTTAATTGTATTCGTGATAGCTCCTTCATAGTTGCTTTGATTTTTCAAATTTTCGGGTACTAATACCGATATGTCATCAGCGAACAAAATACATTTACATGTAACAACATGAAAGATCCTTCACTGCCTACGTCCTTCACGTAACAAAGAAGTTACCATGACAAACTATTTAATATTTAATATAACAAAATATTTAATTATGACAGGACAACGTCTGTAGCTATCCAGCAATTATTCATAAGAGTGTAAATAATAATTAAATATAATTTGTATAATGGTTGTGTACTGTACAATTTGTATGAATAATACTAGAAAACAAAAGGATATTTCATATTTCAATTATCCAAAGGAGTCTACTAGGTAAGTAAAGGAATTCAGATTATAGCTATTAAAAATTTGATATCTTGTTTACGTGGGTCGCACAATCCTATTAGAAGGATGTAAGTTACATAAATATACGAAACCGGCATAAAGTGACAGCTGTGCTGTCGCGTTTCATGCAGTGTGTAAGTAGCCGGTGGCCCTTGGGGGTGGAGGAGGAAGGAATATCTATACATATAATAAAACGTAGAAGACTTCATTCTGTCTGTGTCTTGTGCGGCTTTCACGCAAACCCTACTAGACGGATTTGGATTAAACTTTTTTTATATAGGTATTAGATTCGTCCTTTTTTGTTATAAAATACTGCAGTCGATATTTCAACTTCAAATACACTATTGTACGGCAAAATAAAGGGTTGACAATTCGGCCACATAACAATACAGTTACCATGACAACATATTTTCCATTAACGACAGCGTATATTAGTATAAAAATAATAAAATAAATAATTGTAGAACCTGTAGAACTCGTGTACGTACTTACAATGTACAAAATGTGTAACTTAATTTTTTTTATAGTACAATTTTTTTTTTATAGCCAACGAGCAGTCTAGGCCATTTTCATGACTACTCCCATTATAGAAATCTGCATAGAGCTTATACAGATGCGTTGCTCTCCTTCCTCCACCCACCTTTATGGGCTACCGGTTACTTCCACACCGCATGAAACGCGACGCCGCAGCTGTCACTTTACGCCGGTCTCGTGTAAGCGAGAGGTACCTCACCTATCGTGCCGGCACAATTCGGCCACATGCATGCATGCTTTGGTACTGCACGTGGCACTATCGTATTGAACAATTAAACGCTTGTTTTCGTGGAGTAGTACCACTTATTCAGTTTTTTTTTCAGGCGACGTGAGTGGTTAAAAGCTGTAGGTCGGGAAGACCTTGTGCTTAAATTTATTGACGATAAAATTAGGCAAAGTTACAGAATATGTGAAGTTCATTTCGAAAGATCCAATATAAAGTTTTCTAAAAATCGAACTAAAAAGTTTTTACATGTCAATGCTTTTCCAACACTCAACTTGCCGACAAATGTCGTTGCAAGTTCAAGTCAATGTGAGACTGTACCTGCACAAGAATTTCAGAATACTCAAATTGTGCCTATTATCGAACAAAGTTCAAGTTCGAAAATATTTTCAAATAAAATTGTTGTTTTGGAAGATCAAACAACACGGAGCATTCAGACGGAACGCACTACGCAAACTATTGAGAGTAAAGCAGCGCAAACTTCACTTCACGTTCCAGCGAACATTCCAAGAAAGCGGAAATTGTCACAAACTATGCAAAGCAAAAAAAATAAGACATGTGATTTAGATAATGTATCCAAAGAACAGTTTTTAAAATTATGTGAAAAATTTATGTCTAGAGGTATGTCCCAAATTATAAAATGGCAAATAGATGTGAAGATAGGTTATAGTGGAAACAGGTATAGTCAGGCTTTAAAATTTTTCGCACTCAATCTACATTACTCTGGTCCAGCAGCGTATAAATTTCTTAGAAATACATTGTGTTTACCTTCAATGGTCACCTTAAAAAAGGTAGTTAAGTCTATAAGTACTAAGTTAGACGATCGTTTGCTTTGTGCATTAAAAACAAAGGTTGACAATATGAGTGCAGAAGAAAAGGTATGTATTATATGCGTAGACTGAATGTCTTTGAAGGCATATTTATTTTATGACGTCAGAAATGATAGAATCATTGGATTTCATGAAATAAATGGAATCCAGAAAAAAGTGCCAGCTAAGAACGTTATTGTTATAATGATTCGTGGTATTATATATAATTGGACCAATAGCTCATTCATTTCTGGCACAATGCAAAAATTATTCGGAAGTAAATGAATGGATTGACGAAATTATAACATTATTATTAAATATTGGTCTTGACATACGCGTTTTTATCTCAGATTTAGGCTCTGATTTTCTAAGTGCTTCAAAGTCGCGTTCTGTGAGTAAAGATAAAACATACTTTGAAGTAAACGGACACAAAATTTATTATATGTTTGATGTCCCGCATCTTTTGAAATGTGTGAGGAACAATTTAATGACTTGTGATTTCATTTTTGACAATAAAATAGCAAAATGGTCACACATTATGAAACTATATTACGAAGACAAAAAACGAACTATTAGATTAGCACCAAAACTAAGTGACATTCACGTAAAGCCGAATAATTTTATGAAAATGCGCGTGAAACTAGCAGCACATTTATTGTATTAAGCCATACTGTAGCGTCAGCTCTTAACACCTACGTAGATTTAAATCTTATCGAGGTTGTTGCAAGACATACAGCTGATTTTGTAAATAAAATTAATAATTTATTTGATTTATTAAATTCAAGTTTACTGAGATCTAATAAATATAAAAGAGCTTTTCGCGGTAAAAATTATCAAATTAAGTTTTTAGAATAAATGCTAACGTTTTTTGGGAACTTAAAATTAGTAAGAAGCGATAGACAAAAAGACGTTACAAGTTTCATGAATTTCATTCATGGATTTGAAGTTTCTATAAAATCTTAATTACAACTTCATCAAGATTTAAAATTAGCAGAAATTAAATTTATATTTACAAGACGCCTAAATCAAGATTGCCTCGAAAACTTTTTTGGAAAAGTCAGACAGGCAGGTGGTAACTGTCAAGAACTAACTTGTCGACAAGTTAGTATTGCCTTCAATATGATATTTATCACCAATTTCTTTATTTTTTTTTTATTTTTTTTACCAGATTTACCAGAAAAAAATGGTTTACTTTATGTATCGGGCTATCTGTATAAAAAATGTCTCGAGAACCACAACTGTGATAAAATTAAATTGTATATTAATAGACATGAACAACTTATAAATATGATTAAAGATTATTCAGTCATTACAAAGATTTCAATGAAGGTAGTATACAGTCATTTCAATGAAGGTAGTATACAGTCGGGTTTTTTAATAATACCTCCTGACAACTTTGTCGCCTTTGTCGAATCTCTCGAAAAAAAGTTTCGTGAATATTTTGATTTGGACTTAAATATTTTAAATATAGGAAATGATATTTTGAAACGAATACAAAATTCTAAATTTAATATGCCATGTGATTGCTTTCCAATTAATTGCCTAAAACGTCTTTTTATCAGATTTAGAATTTACCATTCTATCAAAAGGAAAAACAAATTATTAAAAAACAAAAATTATAAAAAAGAAATATTCAGAGTAAACAATTTGTAAATATTTAAACTTAATCTTTTTTTTTATATATATGATTTTTAAAACCCTACTCTTTGTACTAGCTGATCTCTATATGCCCTTCTTCTAATGAGATCAGTTCCAGAGGTCTCTCTTATTACTTCTACAAATTCTTCTTGGACTGGAAAATCTACAATAACAAAAGAAGTATTAGAATAAACCTTGTATGAGTAGATTCCTTTATTACATATACATAATAATTGCATTGTATGTTGTAACTTACCCAAATTACTTGGTTCAGGTACATTATAATCAAGTGCAAGATTATGAAGTACATAACAAGCCTGTATAATTTTAGCACATTTTTCAGGCTTGTAATGCAGCACTCTGTCTTTACATAAGCCTCTCCAACGATTCTTAAGTCTGCCAATTAATGTATTTTCAATAAGGACCCTTGCTGTGCCATGTTTTTCGTTAAAATTGCTTCTCTAGTGTTTTCATTTACATCTAAAAATGGTGTTATCAGTCAAGGACGCAGTGGATATCCTGAGTCCCCTGTAGAAATAAATAAAAATAATGAAATAAAGAAAAACAGTCATAAGGAATTTGAACATAAAATGTTATATTACATTATTTATTAAATATTACATTCATACCTAGAAGCCAGCATAATTGACCATGGTGGTGCAGTGATTGCATGTGTTCGTTAAGTCTGCTGTTTTCCCATATAAATGAATCATGGTTGGCTCCACCAAATTTTGCATTAACATTCATTATCCTGCAGTCACTATCACATACCTAGAAAGTTATATCACGATTCAGTCATTAGTCATTCCAAGCCATATCTAAATGTCATAAAATTAATTACTCAAATACATATGTGTTGTACTTAAGTTTGAGTAAGTTGGATGTCATATTGTCTAAATATTAAAAGGACATATGCAACTCACCATTTGTACATTTATTGAATGATAATGTTTTCTACAATAGTAAAGATGTTCCACGTCTCTCGGTGGCCCAAATATTCTAAAATGACTACCATCAATACAACCAACTACACCGGGTAATCCAAACTTTGATTAAAATCTACAAAATAATAGGATTGTTGATAATGTTTTGGTAAGAGGTAGTGCCACACTGCATGCTTGCATGCAATCGAATTGGGCCGGCACGACCGGGGAGGTACCTCTCGCTTACACGAGACTGGCGTAAAGTGACAGCTGTGCTGTCGCGTTTCGTGCGGTGTGTAAGTAGCCGGTGGCTCATGGAGGTGGGAGGAGAAAGGAGGGCAGCGCATCTGTATAGCCTCTATGCGGATGTTTGTGGGCATCGGTAGTCATGAAAATGGCTCCGGCTGCTCGTTTGCCCTCCTATATCATAAAAAAAAAAAAAAATGTTTGAATATAAATTATGGTGCAGGTATTAATTAGTATATAAATTGACTAAACTGACTTTTGAATCACGTTTCTTCTTGCTGCTGGTGTTCTTGGAAAAGATATATATTTCCCCATCATTGCAGGATGTATAACGTGACGTCACGAAGGGCTACACAGTTGGTTGCGCTCTCGCTATTTCGTATTTTAAAATTGACAAGTTGTACAAATTCCTTAGTGAAGGTGTAAATAGTGTGCCCCTGTATATAAAGTACATGCGTGAATGTCTAGTAATAAAGTGACTGTTTAATAAGATATTAACTATTTACTGAGTGGATAAAAGTTTGTTTCGAGCTTGAGTGAGGGTATCCTGTTCTCAACAAATAACGAGTTATCCTAATACCGCCGTTTATAACCGTCTAAATAACAATAGCAGCGCCATCTTTTATCGAATAGCTAAACTACATCGATCTTAATAATGGCAAAGTGTACAGCATGTGGAAAATTCCTGTCCTCAACAGGTGTAGCTTCTTGCTCTGTCTGCGTCTTAAAATATCATAAAATGTGCGTGGGGTTGTTGGAAAAATCGACTATTAGCAAAGACTGGGTTTGTCCGGAATGCAATAGGAATCGTCCAAAGGGAGACAACAGCTGCACACCAATAAAGGGTATCTGCGGGTCACCGGACCATACTCTGGGTGAAATTGGAGGAGGCGGTCCGACTGCTCCCTCTATAGTTGACACGGATGTTCGTGAGATGCGCCGTGAGCTCGCCCTCTATATGGCGGAAGTGCGTGATTTCCTCCAAAAACGCAAAACGAAACCTACTGTCTCGTACAACTTTTGCTAAGTGAATTGTGATATTCTCAAGCCCATTCACCCAGGTATTACTCCCGGTTACAAAATAATTGTATTTTGTGCCGGGCTTGATACCGGGGTGTCTCGCTTCGCGAGAAAACCGCTTTTTGTGAAGTGTATAAGGTGGACTGGACCAAGGCACACAAGATTTCTGGCTGCACTGCGCGATATACTCCCCAACCTTTTTGAAGAAAGGTTTGGGGAGTGGACAGCGAGTCCACGATGGATCAGGACCCGCCCCACAGGACACACCCACGTAAGTCGAACACAAAGACTATCGTTAGGCGTCCTTTATTTCCGACACCGGAAGAAATGGAGGAATTTAGGGAGGAGCTGGAGCAGCTACGCCCGCAGAAGCGTGCGGCGTCGTCGCCCGAGGATAGACCGAGCAAGGTGGTGGCCGCGGCTGAATCATCGCCCGCTTCATCTACTCCGTCTCCACCGCACTCACCCAGAGCCGCTCCATTTACTCCACCAAACGTGTTCGAAGGCGTAGCAGGAACACCTCCGCCTAGATCACCAACACCGTCAGCCGATATATCTGTTGCGACCGCTGCATCTGCGAACAGAGACACGGAAGGCGCTGCTTTTTCTAGCAATTCGGAGGACGTGACACGCTATAGGAGTTTTGCCGCGGCTCTCGATAGCCCTAGGCAAGCACCACCGACAACGGTAAGCGCACACCCC